>JBBPMK010000268.1:0-30415 GCA_038090295.1 Boletus semigastroideus
TGCTAACCCAGCTTCGCAGTATGGGCGAGAACAAGACGACCGCCCTACGTTGCTTCATTCCCTCTCTCCTCACCATTCTGCAACAATGGTCCGGGTCGAGCGCGATCAACTATTACTCTCCGCAGATCTTTGCTTCGTTCGGTTTCTCGGGCACGACCGCATCGCTCCTCGCCACAGGCATCCTCGGAGTGGTCAAATTCCTGACGACATGCATCGGTCTCCCTATGCTCATTGACGCGCGCGCCTGTGGCCGCAAACGCCCGCTGTTCTACGGGGGCCTTGCACAAGGCCTGACGATGCTCTGGCTTGGCGGATACGCCGCGCTGCACCCCGAGCCGACAGTCACGCCAGCGACGTACGTCTCTCTCGTCGCCATTTACCTCTTCGGCGTGTTTTTCAGTCGGGGGTGGGGAATGGCGCCGACCGTGCTGGCATCTGAGATTGCGCCGGGGCATCTGAGGCCGGCGACGATGGCGCTTGCGTCGGGGATGGGGTGGGTGATGTTGTACGTGATCGCACAGGCGACGCCGCGGATGCTCGTGCGGATCGGGTGGGGAACATATGTCGTGTTTGGAGTCGTGAACGTGGGGATGAGCGTGTGGGCATGGGTAGGTGTGCCCGAGACGCGCGGGGTACCGCTTGAGGATGTGCAGTGGTTGTTTGATGGGGGTGCACGGGAGGTGTTGGTAAGGTGTGTGGAGGATGCGCCAGGGGGCAAGTGGGTGTTGCGGGGGAGGAGGGCGGTGAGTGTGGAAGTGCTGAAGGCGAGGGCGAGGGCGGAGAAGGAGGGCGTCTGCGATGGGGAGTCTGAGGAGCGGATCGGTCCTGCGTGTGTGGACGATTCGCTCATCATCTGAGTAACTGTCTTCTTGTGAATCTTGAATGTCGTGTGTCGGATGTATACATGATTGTGTATGCGTCGTCTGTCTAATCGCTTCCACCGGTAACATTGAGAGGTAGGGCCCATGCTTCACCAGTAACGAATCGTAGAAAAGCCAATCGTGATAGTGTAGGAGATGTACGGTGTGTTTGAGATCGCGTGCGCCGTGCGTGGCGTGTATTCTGAACGGCTTTGCTAACTAGCGTCATGCACACTAAGGCAGTGAACTCGTCGCGTACGGGGAACCCCAGAGACCGTAGGTGGGATCTTCGCCATACCCACTCGGCAGTTCAAACAAAAAAATAACTTTACTTTCGGGTCTTCGAAGTAGAGATTAACATTGT
Organism: Boletus semigastroideus; assembly: GCA_038090295.1. Classification (NCBI taxonomy): domain Eukaryota; kingdom Fungi; phylum Basidiomycota; class Agaricomycetes; order Boletales; family Boletaceae; genus Boletus; species Boletus semigastroideus. Next base: position 1,225 of record JBBPMK010000268.1, read on the forward strand.
TCTCGTGTTGCGCCCTCTTCAACAGAACGGACAATGTCGTCTCAAATTCTTGAATGTCCGAGTCAGGCACAACCTTGGCGCTGGCACACCCCGCTGGAGCGGAGGGGAGAGAGTGGAGTGCGTCGGTCGCTCTAGTGACTGATGTTCATCTGCACCCAAATGTGCACGTAGTTCAGCATTCAATGGTCAACGACAGCTTGACCGTGAGATCGTTTGCAAAGAGTGTCTTTGAACGCTCTTAATCGCAGTGCTCGCGCGAACAGCACATGTCTTCTTACCTCTCTCCTTCAGCCTCCCCCGACATTCCACTGCTAACCTGAGGTATCAGAGAGGCTCGCAACGAGCGTGGTATCCTTTCTGTTGCTTCTTTCTGGTAGACTTGACAAGTAGAACCGAACTTTCAATCGCCATCACTGACAAAACTGGGGGCCCGACGCTGGCCTCAGGCTAAGAAATGGCGTACCGACGACTAGTATGGGATTCATTCCAAATTCGGATGCGATTCTCGGCCTCTTTGATGAAGTTTTTCCGGGTCGTGGACCTGAGATATCGGTCAGAGAAACTTGGACGATGTGGAAAACAAAGATCGGTTTCCGAGACAATTTATCTAGTAAGTGGCTCAGGTCCGAGGATCATCCGAGTCACCGCGTTGCAAGTGGCAGGTCACCATTCATTTACCTTGATAGCGAGCGCCATTGACTTACAGTGATGGTACTGGTATAACGGTCGTTAAATTACATAACACAAGATCGACAATTTTATTGCATGTCGGGTGGTGCTACTGAGAGCTAACGACTCGTGAGTACGCAAAGGATGGTGTCTCGGAAAGAAGTAAGTTGGAAACCCATATCGCAACACTATCACAATTCAAAAGACAGAAAACGGGAGGAAAAAGGCAACTAGATACAAACCCTCGACCAACGCAAACTAACTCGACCCCGCAGGCCGCAGCGAGAACGGAAGTGATGACGCAGGCTGGATAGGCTGCAACGGCAACTGCCACTCGAACGACGATGGCGACGGCGACGGCGACGGCTGCGTCGGAGCAACCGGACTGACATAAACATTGTGTTTCTTGAGCATGATCGGTCTTTGGTGGTGTTTTCCCCCACCCCGGTTCCGCGAGGGCGTGATGTCGTGTGATATGGGACTCCCAACCTCGGAGCCAGGCGGAGGGGTCCAGGTTGGCAGCGACGAGAGGAAGCTCATCGGGGTGGTCGGCAGGGAGAATGCGCCTGCAGACGTTCCTGCACCTGGAGTGTTCACATCCGGTCTGGCCCCCATCCCTCTCTGCGGCGTCTGGAAGGAGGTCGGAACGGCGGAAGCAGCGGCCGTTGTGTTCAGAAGTGGTTGTCTTCTAGACGATAACATGGCTTTCTTCAGCCTTTGCGCAGACCGTTCTGCGTTCAACGCCGCTGCCGTAGTGATCGCGACATTGGAAGTCACGTTCAGAGGTCGTTTCGATGATGATAGAACGATCTGGTCCCGGTTGCTCACTCCCGATATCTCCAGCTTCATCATGCGATGCCGCAGCTGAGATATCTCCCGCTGTTGTTGATCGACGGCGATGTCGATATTACGGAACGTGCGATTCACCGTATCCAAAGAGGGCGGCCTGCGATCAGAGATGAGAAAAACCTCACTGTGAATCGAGCTTGAGAGGAAGCACTTACCTTAAACTAGGCCTCCCTGTCCTAAACTCGTTAATCCGCTTCTTCGAAGTCTGCAAGTGGTCTTCAAGTTTCTGCACGCGATCCCTTATCACCTACGAGTCGCGTCAGCAAAGATCGAATACTTATCAAACCGCCCAAACTCACCCGTATGCTCTTCCGTAATTGAGACTGCGTTTCAGAAGACTCCGGAGCGAGCGTCCGGATTTTAAGCATTTTGGCAAATTCGGCATCCGTCTTCGCCCTATTGAATCGTACAATCTCCTCTTTCCTCGTATTCACTGGGGAACGTCAGACTATCTCGACAGCAAGTGCCTTTTGAAAAAATATACCTTTGAGCATGTTACTATCCAACTCTTTCATAGATTTGCGCAGCGACACCCGCTGCAGCTTGAGTTCTTTGACGTCCGCCTGAACTTCCGCCAGTACTCTCCCATACTCCACTATATCGCCCAAGACCCATTTCCCGGGATCGCTGAGATCACCCTTGCGATGGATCTCCCCCGAAGTCTTCTTGAGTTCCCCGGTCTTCAACACGGTCGCTATCGCCAACTGCTTCAACTACACAGAGCACAAACTGTTAGACCAACGATTGCAGCAGCGATAAGATAACGACTCACATCCTCTAATTGCTTGTCGAGCGTAGCCAAGAGGAGCACGCATTCAGTTTGCATTCCCTCTTCTGGCGTCGGTGTCCGCGTCGGGGCCGGGGCCGGTGGCTTCGGTAATGGCGGCGTCGTGCTAGGACTAGGACCAAACGAGGGAGTTGCGGGCATGAATGGAGAAGGTGTACTTGATAGTGGCCCCGCCTTGGCGCCACCGAATAGACTTGGCTGACCTCCAAGGAAGCCTCGTGTGGTTTTCGTCGTGACATCTGCAGGCTTCGAAGGCGTGCCCCAACCGCTCGGTGTCACAGCGCTCGGCGTAAATGAAGGGAGGCTGGTCGGAAGTGGGGCAGAGGGCCCAGCGGTACTCGCCGGCAGGGTAGCTGCAACTCTCTCTGGAGGAATGAATACCGTTGGCGCAGGAGTAGTGGTAATCTTGGGTGTAACAAATGCGGGGGCAGACTTTTCTTCCGGAGCAGGGGACAACGTGAAGAATTGGGATGGTTTAGGCAGAGCTGAGTCGGCATCCGTGGCCTGTACAGGTGAAGGGGGAGTCCATTGGCCAAAAGGTGCTTTAGGAACGGCGGGGTGTGGAATTGTTGTTGTTGGTGGTGCCGACTTACAGACGGGCGGGGGTTTCTCCGCCTCGCCCTCGAGGACAATCGATGTACTTGCAAGTGGGGAGCTGCGTAAGGGCCGGGAGGTCGGACGAGGTGGTAAACCAAAAGGTGAAGTTGGTGGGGGGGAAGCCTTGAGTGTAGTAGGTATCGGCATCTGCACTGCTGGAGGAGTTTCCCTGCCGGGTGAACCAGGGGGTGTTGTACCAAGATCTCTCACAGGCGATACGCGAGGAACGCTTAGGGAGGGCGTTTCAGGAGGCGGGGAGCCCGCTACAGTGTTCTTGGGATACTCCGCCTTAGGCGTCGTAGATGGCGACCTAGTAGATGCCGGCGTTATGAGTAAGGGTACTTCAGTGGGCTCAAGTTGGACTCTTTCCCCCGTCTCCTCTTTATCGGAGGCTTCCAACGCCTCAGATTCTTCCTCCTCGGATAGCCCTTCTTCCTCTTCCTCAGGTGTCTCTTCCTCTTCCTCTTCCTCCTCTTCCTCCTCTTCCTCCTCTTCCTCCTCCTCCTCCTCAGACTCTGAAGGCACGTCGGAAGACCGAAGGGATTCAGCCTCGTCTTGCAACCCAACCTCGCCAGTTACCTCCCTCTCCACAACCTCACCCTCATCTTCAGCCGAGACTTTCACAAAGGACGAGCTCGTCGAGGACGAGATCGATTCCAAGGATGGTTCCTGAGGTGGCATCGTTTCGGCTGGCTTCTCCTTGGATTCGACAGATACCTCAGCTGTCTTGACCTCCGTCGTCTCGGATGGTTCCTTCTCCAGTCTGGGCGGCGCGGGTGGCACAGACGGTGGCTTGGGAGGCTCTTTAGCGGGTGTGGTCGAGACAGTGGGTGGCGGAGACGGAGGAGGCGGCTCCTTAGGCGTGACCTCAGATGGTCCGGCCATTTTGGGCTTGTTGTCGTCAGTGGAACGAAGAAGATCACTGAATGATTTGTTTCCTCCTGACGAGAGTGCCGCAAAGCCACCGCCACCGCTCGAGAATGAACCAAAGCCACCGCTAGGAATGGGAACCGCTTGTACCGGTGCCGTAGACGTTGGCGGGAAGGCACTCTCCAATGCTCCGCCAGGCATAGAAGACGCCCCAAATGTAGGCTGAGCAAAATTTGATTTGGGAGGAGTCGAGGCTGGGGTACCTGGAGTTGCTGGTAAAGCAAAGGCCGACACAGGTCTAGCATCGGGTTGCTTGGGCGTAAAGAAAGGTGAATCCTTCGGTAATTCACCAAATGTGCCAGAAGCAGGTTTGATAAACGCAGAAGGCGTCGTTTGTAACTTGCTGAAGGCGCCAGTAGCGGGACCGGGAGTAGTGGTTGAAAAGACTGATGGAGTGATCGCTTTTGGTTGAACTGTGGCGGGAGAAGGTGACCTGCTTTCAACGTCTCTCGGGATAGAATCTCGAACCGCAAACTGCGAAGGCATGGAGAAAGGCGTCGCTGATGGCATAGTTGACGTGTCTGTAATCTTTGATGGAATCGCTAAGGGTGTCTTGGGCTCAGACAACTCGGCAGGTTTCCTAAACACATTCGTTGGTGTCCCCAAAGGACTCGACTCCGCAGGCTTGGACGAATTAGCCGCGGCCCAAACGGGCTTCATTGAAGGACCAGTCTTCGAGGCCGCCGCACCAAATGCACTTTGAGTATTGGATGCAAACGCGCTGAATGCGCCACTAGAACCAGTACCTGTGCCGATGGAAGACGTCGCCGCGGGAGCAATGGCGGTAACAGCTCCCAGAGATGGTTTTTCAAATGTCGAAGCACCAGTCTGACCAAAAGAAGACTGGCCGAAAGAGGGCTGTCCAAAAGCGGGTGTAGGTGCCTGTCCGAAACCTGATTGGCCAGTACCGAACGAAGGTGAAGCACCGAACAACGTGGTCGAAGGAGAGCTTTCCGTTTTCAACTGAAACGCGTTTGCACCGAACGCGGCGGTGGCTGGCTGATTGTTAAATCCAGCTGGTTTGGCAAATGGGCTCTTTTGATCGAAAGCGCCAAATGCTCCAAAGCCAGTTCCCATTTTGATGAGACCAGTATCGGTCGATGGTTGACTCGAGGATACGGGGACGGTAGCTTTGCCGAAGATGGATGGTCTTGAATCAGCATCCTCAGAGTTTACCGCGCCAAGGCCGAGACCGCCCAACGACGGCGCGTCATCTGCTATCATGCTTTCTTCGGGTGCGGGTGTCAAGGGAGCTAATGCTGGTGTCGCTTGCGGTGGGCCACCGAAACTGAATGTTGGTTGACCGAATTTTGCGGGTCCTGCGGTGCTGAAAGCACCAAACCCGGCACTTGGCGGAGCGGGACCGAAAGAAGAGGTAGAGGATGGCCCGAAGGGGGATGTGGTAGATGTAGATCCAAAGGCCGGAGTGGCGGACTGCCCGAAGGAAGACATCTTGCCGAACACAGAAGTTGGCTGTTGGCTGAACCCAGATTGCTGCTGAACGAAAACAGAGGATTGGCCAAATGCAGGGTTCTGAGCGCCGAATGCAGAGTTCTGAGTGCCGAATGCAGAGTTCTGAGCGCCGAACGCAGATGGCTGACCAAAGACAGTGGATGGAGGTCCGTTTGTCTCCGCTGGTGCAGAGACGGTCGGTGAAATTGTAGGGGTTGTCTGCATATCGGAAGATAATTCGCGTACGATCGCACTAGGGACCGATGGCACGGTAAGCGCGGGAGTTGACGCACTTGACGTAGTAATCATCCCGGGATAAGGTGCCCCAGTAACATTGAGTACGTGCCACCCAAGTATCGTGCCATCAGACGCATAAACATACACGACCGGATGAGCAGGCAGCTCAAGCGATTCCCCTGAAGCCGATGAGTGACGATATGATTCATTACTCGTCAAGTCAACATCCATTCCGAGTAGGATTGTGTCGTTTTGATCCTTGTCTAAGGGCAAGCTGGGCGTGGACGTCTCTTCCAAGGCAAGGTTATGCCATCGTTCCCCAGAGTTGTCGGTCATGCTGCCGATCAACCCAATATCCGAAGACGTGCTGTCTCCGATGAACAACAGCACCCTTGATGGATCCCAGCCCCGGAGACAAACTGTGAATTCGCCAGGGGGCCGTAGCCCAGGGAAGGGTAGATATGGATTGTTGAATTTGATATATTGTGCAGAATTGCTCTTGGAATCCAAAGACGCATGGAAATGAACTTGTTCCACGTCCGGTGTCAGTTGCCCCGGTGGTGCATATATCGTGTGGAAAGACGACGTCGAGAGCCAATGCACGGATATAGCACTCATGTTATTGGCTGAAGGGGGATGGGGTATGCTAGACTTCGGAGTAGCCGTAGCACTTGGACTGAAGGTGACGACATCACCACTTTGGAGGCCAAGCGCCAGCTGCTTGCCCTTCGGTGACCAGGAAACTGTGGATAACTCAATATGAACCAAAGCTGAAAAGAGTACAACACGCACTTGAAGTTGGGGTCGTGCTAGGCGACTTGCCAGCCATCCAGCCACCGGAAGAGATGAACATCTTCACATCGAGCAACTCCACTGCAAGCGAGCCCGGGCTATTTGTACAATCCTTCAGAACGGCTACCAGCTCTGGAATATCCCCCGGATTTGGTTGTATGGATAGCGGAACTGCCGTGGATGATGTTGCAAATACGTGAATGGGTTGAACAGGTCCTTCACCGCGAGACAGCAATTGATCAGAGGCGTACACATGGATGGAGCCGTCCAGAAATCCAAGAAGCACTCTGGTGTCGTTGCACGCAAAGGCAAGGATATGTGGGGGTGCCGCATTAATTGGGTTGCGTCTTTGAGGTTTGTACAGCTGCTCCTCTTCAGTTGAAGCTGAAATAAGCACAGAACGCAGATCCGCGAGTGGTGAGAGAATCAAAACTAGATGCAAGAATCAAGTAAAGGTCACGTTGAATACTCCTTCGTCATACCTGACGCGCCACTAGCATCCCGGGTGACTGCTGCAAACCATCCTTTTGAATTCGCGATCGCGAACAAACTCGCTTTTACAGGAAAGGAGCTTAAATCAAGTGGCAGAGGCGATAACCTTAGACGAGCGCGCCTGTTTAGAAGGCGCAGGGCGAGAAACTGGACGGGCTGGAATGAGACAATTGTACGGGGAATTGCCCAATAAACATACGTTTGCATCCTTGTCGGATGCTTCACTGAAGCTTGTCTGGACTCGAGGAGTGAGTGCCGGCTGCAGCTGGCTCACGTTTGCCATACGTTCTTGAGGGAAATCGTCACAAGTTGCGCGTAGCCGGGAATGACTTGCTCGAAGTCGATGTCAAGTTAGATGTCACGTGCATGGGCAACAAGTCATCATATTATGTAATCATTCTGATTATTTTTTAGCTTAGCATAAAAGTTAATTATTAAAATCCAAGCGGGTTTTATCCAAGATATTGTATATTGTACACTCCATACTCGATTACAATAGGCTGGTGAAAGGTGAGATACACGACTTGATATCAGAAGATGGTCGAAATCGAGAGCGCTGAAAGGAAGGGGGGAAAGGAAAATTTAACTTTTTGGTGCTTGTCTGTCGATCTTCAGTAACTCCTTCATAGTGACGCGTTTGTAGGGTATATGCTGATCAGGCGCATCTTTGATCCGCTGTTGATTTTTGAAATGAATTAGCATCTGCACGACAAAATGAGATGTCCTACCCTAAGTTCGAAGAAACACATCCGGTAACCTGCTTTCCCTGCTTTCATCTCGAACTGCGGAAAATGAGGAGACACCTTGAAGAAAAGATGACACTTACTGAATCGACAACGTAGAGCCCATCATATCGGTACCTGCCAGCGAACATCATTCCTTGCTCACAACCAACTAAATCGATATATAACTTACCCTCGGGCTGGTGCCCAGTGACTGGATTTATCGGCGCCTCGTATGACTCGGACTGGTCGCTTTGTCTTGGAGGAAACCTGAAGGACATGAGGGACGTTAGTGTACGATTGTGAATTGGCAACTGACTTTTAGAGACTTGTTTGGGCCATCGTCATCGCGTTGATGTGCAAATTGCTTCTAGGAGAACATTAGTCAATTGAAGCTTGTCCGCAAAAAACGGTTGTACGCCAGAATCGTCCCGTCCTCCTGAACACTATCATGTAAGTCATATGTATAGTAATTGGATACAGCTTACCTGAACCAACGTATGTGCTACAAGTAGCAGTGAGGACGTGTGTTTCACATGATGGAGAGAAAAAATGACGCACATCTTATCTCCACGGTCCGAGTCGTCTTCGTATCCTCCAGAGATGCAAATTGAGAATGCACCTTCGTCCGGATCTCCATGGATTCCTGCCTGGGTCGGAGCATGCACACCAGCCCTGCTCAGTTCGACTCTGGAAATTAGACAGAGAATGACCAGTCAAGTTAAGCTCGCACTTACCTGCTCTCAAAGAGGTGGCAAAAATTATATTTGGGTATATGTCCATATACTTTCCCATCGCTAAACTTCGTGATTATATTGTTTGGATGGAAGGTTCTCAGTGCTTACTGCGACATGGCGGAAACGAAGTGCGTTGATCGAACAAGCGCTGGAGAGTAACACTGGTTCCGTATTAAGGTACTTGTCTCCCACGCGAACCATGCTCACTCTTCCATCTGCCTCGATCGTAAAACCCGTGTATCGGAATGAAGTCCCTAGTTCTGGTTGTGGTCGACGGTGGGCCTGGAGCTTCTGGAGAGCAGGATCGACAAGCTGCAATGTCATCCTATGCTTCACCTACACGTGCCCCGGGGTTGACAGATTTGTCCCCATGATGGGTCCCGAATGGTCCGGGCGGACATGTACTGGCTGTGCATTCTCAAGCCATGACAGACAAGAACGTGTCAGCGCTGACAGTACCTTCTTGATGGGAGTGCGCTGCACTATCGCGGAGCTGATCGTTTCCACCACCACAAACGTTGCGCCATTTGTCCAGAGTGTGACTGGTTTCCATCGGCGCCGCCCGAGACCATCAAGTTCGCACGGGTTGGATTGATAAACGGATTTGACAGCGGAGATCGAGGTCAGAATACATCACCCACCATCACTGCAGTCGACGATGACCAGCCCTCTGAGCAAGTTCCCCGTCGATCTCACGACGTACAAAAAGTACCGCCCTTCTTTGTTCATCTGAAAATATTAGGTTGTTTGATCACATCTACTCCTAGATTGACGCTCGACCCGTCGCAGCCGAAACTTACCGCAGAGCAGAGATCTGCACTCAAGGACAATATACAGCTTCTCCGTGACGCTATTGTCTGGTTTACCGCTACCGGTGCTGCGCGCGGTGTGAGCGGTCACACAGGTTTTGTTTCTCTTCTCAGGCGCCGAGTATACGCTCATCTCACGCACATAGGTGGTGCCTATGACACTGTCCCGGAAGTCTGCATAGCACTCGGCTTGTTCGAGGGCTCTGACAAATACCTTCCAATCCTCTTTGATGAAGCTGGTGCGTATGTCCGCGCCGTGTACATCTCCAAGCATGACTGACGTGTGGACCAACAGGCCACCGCGTCGCGACCCAGTACCTTCTCGCCGCCCTGGAAGGTCATCTTCCTGCAGAGCAACTATTGCACTACCGTGAAGCAAACTCCAAGCTTCCCGGCCATCCCGAACTTGGCCTCACTCCCGGTGTCAAGTTCTCTTCTGGTCGTCTCGGGCACATGTGGCCACATGTGAACGGTGTCGCTCTCGCCCACCGTGACAAAGTCATCTTCTGTCTGGGTTCCGATGGTTCTCAGCAGGAGGGTAACGACGCAGAGGCCGCGCGTCTCGCTGTCGCTCAGGGTTTGAACGTCAAGCTCCTGATTGATGACAATGACGTCACTATTGCGGGCCACCCTTCTCAATATCTCAAGGGATATAGCGTGCAGAAGACGCTCGAAGGTCATGGTCTCAAGGTCTGCACTGTCAACGGCGAAGACATCGATGCCCTCTGGGGTGCAATTGCATCCGTCATCAATCATAAAGGCCCTGCTGCTGGTATGTTATGATGTCAAGTACCTCTGACCGGTCCCCTTAGATTCTCACAGTTATCGCTAAGCGTCCAATGGCGCCCGGTGTCGCAGACATCGAAGGCAGCACGCATGGACATGACGTTATTCCCGTCAAAGCTGCCACAAAATACCTCCTTTCCCGTGGATACCCTGAATCCACCATTGAAAACCTCTTTTCCAGTATCAAAGCCAGTGCTTTCCCTTACTCCTACATTGGGTCCACAAAGGAAACAGCTGCTAACCGTGCCATATTCGGCGACGCCGTCAATCTGGTACTGGACAAGCTCTCAAAGGAGGAGGCCGCTAAGAAGGTTATGGTCATCGATAGTGAGTGATATTCAGAGTCATGAACCTATCAGCTTATCTCGGGACTAGGCGACCTGGAGGGATCGACCGGTCTCAAGGTGATTCACCAGAAGCACCCTGAAGTGTTCATTCCATCCGGTATCATGGAACGCGGCAACTTTGCCGCAGCTGCTGGCTTCGGTTTTGATGGGGACAAGTTCGGCGTTTTCTCAACCTTCTCTGCATTCCTTGAGATGGTTATTTCGGAGATTACCATGGCCCGATTGAACAACTGTAATGTCCTCTGCCACTTCTCGCACTCAGGAGGTACGTATATGCGGTCGTCCAAAGAGGTAGTCGCATCATCTAATATTTTTCTCCCCATTCAGTCGACGAAATGGCAGATAACACTTGTCACTTTGGTGTCAACTCATTCTTCGCTGACAACGGTCTTTCGGACGTCCAATCTTGGTTATACTTCCCCGCCGACCCTCTGCAAATGATTGCTGTCGTGAAAGAAGTGTTCTTCCAACGGGGTGTACGCTTTATCTTCTCCACCCGTTCCAAGGTCCCCTACATCCTCAAGGAGGACGGCAAGACCAGGTTCTTCGAAGGCGACTACAAGTTCGTTCCTGGAAAGGACGAGACGATCGTCGAGGGTACCGCGGGGTATGTCGTGTCATACGGGGAGATGCTATATCGTTCTTGGGATGCTGTGTTGCGATGCCGCCAAAATGGCTTGAACGTTGGCTTGATCAACAAGCCAACGCTCAATATCGTCGACGAACAGGTGAGCCGCTCTCTCCAGCGTAAAGGGACTGCCCTTTGACCGACTTTGGGTAGACGATCAAGAAGATCGGCTCAAGCCGGTTTGTCCTCGTCGTCGAGTCGTTGAACCAGAAGACTGGTGTGCGTAGCATTGCCTTGTCGTCTCGACGACCTGCCTCTCATCCTCGTCTCCCCCCAGCTTGGTTCTAAATTCGGTACATGGTTGCTTGAGCGCAGTCTCACGCCCCGGTATGGGTACATGGGCACAATCAAGGAGGGTTGCGGTGGTCTCACCGAACAAATTCCTTACCAAGGTCTTGATCCTGAATGTAAGTCTGAGTTGTTTCCCCGGTCTATTATTGATGTATACGTTTTTACAGCGATCGTCGCCAAGATCAAGCAATTGTCGCAGTAAGGTTGTTCGCCTCAACGATGCGGTATGAAACGGGATGTGACATGGATAGACCGCGTAGAGACGAGTGCCTGTGGTTCCAGTGTAAGATTGTTCCTGTACATAGACGAATGGTAGACTTTGATCCGAGAAGTGACGCGCCAAGGCTTGGTGGGAACACATGGGGCATCTCACGCGGGGGACAACTGCGCAGTGATGAGTGCCAGCAGCGTGTTGGGGCATTCCAAGCAGAACCTTCGTTGAACGACTCGGACCCGCCCGAGCTCGGGAGCCCGTGCTGTAGTACCATACGATCATGACAACAGCAACGTTGCAGTACATAAATGGCTTCCAGGCACACCGCGGCGGTGGAAGGAAAATACTTATGTACGTTAAGTTGCATGTCACCACTGTCATACGGGGAGCTTTTGACTTGCCGTGCAAGTCCACTAGTCTGATACATCTACTCCCGCACTGCCTTACAGCAGCGCGCTGAGGAGATGAAAATTTGAGGCGCGGCGGTGGCCAGGCGAAAAAGGAAATGAGTAGATTACCTGTATCTAACCTCGCGATGGTCAATCGGCACGTCCTTGCCGTGCAAGTCCACCAGTCTAGCACTGCTTTAAAGCATCTTTTTAGACATTGCACGATTATGGGGTTTGAAAAGGTGCCATTGTGCTGGATTGATCTACCGAGAGAGGAGGGAACCACGGTAGAAACTGGAATGCATCTTGAACATCGAATGGAAGTACTTTAGCGTTATGCGTCAGACTCTGAAGGCGATCGGCGGCCGGGTGGTTGCGTCCGAGTCGGGCAATCATTGGGCACATGTGTCGGCGGGAGGGTGCAGTGGTCTGCTCGATGTGGTTGGGCGGGCACGGTGGTGGTACAAGCACTAGGCGTGGCACCGTCGTGTCCGCGTAGTGGTTGGAGGGGTTGTGGTAGCGTGTCGGGTCGATGCGCGTGGTGAGCCGGAGGGAGTGCGGTTGTGGCATGGGGACGGCGGTCGGCATGTCGCCGTTTGTCGCTCGCCGTCGACGTGCGTTGCCCTCATCCTCGTCGCAACAAGTCGCCGTTGTTGTCGTTGCTGTGTATGGAGAAGACGAGTGAAGTAGGGTAGATGTGGCAAGGATAACGCGCACAGTCGGTGCGCCTTATGCCGATTGCATGCTTCAAGCTGCGAGAGCGAGGAAGAAGGCTGCATCGGGAGGGCGAAGTGAGTACGATCTGCACCCGAACCCACCTTCAAGCAAGCCTGAGGTGACACGGGAGGCATTAATTTTTCGAATGTTAATTTCAGCCCCTTCAAAGAATCTAGGTGCGTCAGCCGGTTGATACAAGGCTGAGACCAAGTTGGTGAATCCTCGCACCCTGTTGTATTGAGTGATCAAACATTTAGAGAAAGATTACCCGTAATCAAGTGCCTGTTCGCACGACAATAAATGCGCGCACATGTACCGTTTCTTTCAACTTGAGATCGGGCGAGAACGACGCTGCTCGCATGCACGCTTGGTGAATGTATGCGCCGAACGGTGGCTACACCCTCGGTGATACAAGTCTCCTGACCCCGACTCGGACGTGAGCGGTGAATTTGGCAGTGACTTGTGCAAAACCTGCAGCAAACGTGTTGGCACGAAAGGGACCCGGTCGTGGCTGCGATTGGGTGCCACAAACCCCTTGTCCAACGGCAGGGAGATCGAATTGCTCTAACGACGGAGATACATCGCGTGAAGCCATCGCCGAAAGTGATCAGGGCGAGATCGACAACAAAACCACCACGAACATTTGTAAGGCTGCGACGGTTTATCATGCACAAAAAGCACGGGAGTGCACCAACGCCAACCACCATTGCGAGCGCAGGTTTCCCATAGAACCGTAAGAGCGTCGCCAAAAACGACTACGCGGCGTCGATTCGAAACGTACCCCAACACCTCACAAAGGACGGCCTGAGTCGTTGTCAGCACGTCGTCAAGACGCATTTCATCCACACGGTCCTCCGCCAAGCGGCAAAGGAATCGATTTTCTCGTCTACGGACGATGAGATATGGCCTGGAGTGATGGGGGAAGGGGAGCGAGCGACGCAACCACAAGTGGCGTAAAGACAACGGGACGGACGTCGCACAGTGGGAGCAAACATGTGCAATAGACATGGAGATGCCAAAACGAAAAAATCAAGGGGTTACTGTAGAGGCTTCTGACTCACATGATCTCGATGGGTAAACCCATGGCTATCCTACCGATCGGCTCCTTGACATCCAACTCCGTACCCAATCCCACGAACGGCTTCAAGCTGTCCGCAGCCTTATAAAAATCGGGCGGGTTCTCGCCTGCGAGGAACGACTGTGCCTGCTTGGCGATATACGCCGAGTTTTGCGGCGTCTTCGGGACAGCACCAATGTATATCACTGTGCGCGGGATGTCGTGCGTTGCATGAATTGTTTTGGGGGAAACGTCGGGGGCTTACCTGCAGAATCGACAGTGCCGATATGTTCCGTTTCGACGGAATGCACCACGTCCTGCACGAAGTAATGAGTTTGTCGTCCATCATTCCGTATGGGGATTCTTACGCAGTGCCAGAACACCATGTCACCGGGGGAAACGTTTGGCATCGAGGTCATCGTCTCTTCCAGCCTCAAATGCGGATGGAGTTTGGGTGTCGGCCTAGGACCTCCATATCCCAGTCCCATGGGAACGATGCCCGGGAAATCCCCAGTCGAGATATCTGGCACGAAGTGCTCTAGTTACGATCGTGAACATCGCCTAGCACGTACCGAACTTCCAGTTCTTGGGATTGAAGATGTCAAGGGAATCCCCAGGCACGGTCGGACGGAAGAACGGACGGAGGATCAGGTATGCGTTGGAGAGCTGAACATCTGGGAACACACGGAGCGTTCCTTGCCTTGGTCCCGTCTCACTAAAGGAATCGATCATCGGATAGAGGCCAGATCATGGATGTCGACGCACCTGATAGCTAACCACCCTTGAAAGGTCCTGAAGATACTTGCTTGTCCTGGTCGTCCGTATAACGAAATACATGCGTTCAGACGGTCTTCGAGCTCGTAAGGATCGTGCTGGCGCCAGTTGCCTGTGAGAATGTCCTGGAAGCAACGACGGAATGTTTCATCTTCCCATCGTTCGATCGAGCCACCTGGAATCAGTCAGTGTGACGCACGAGCAGATCGAGATGGTATGCGTACTGTCGATGTGAGGTGGAAAACTATCCCAATGACCACCGGGGTGGCGAATACGGAAACGATCCGCATACGACAAAGGAACGGAGAGATCGACGCCCTCGAGCGCCTTTCCAGACTTGATGTGGTACAAGTTGTTGAGCCAAGCAGAGGCCTTCAAGACGTTGGGGTGAGCACGAGCTTGCACTTGTGGTCGTGTCCAGCTGAAACATCATTGAGTAAGAAATAAGATGATCTAGCAAAACGATTCACCAGAGATGGAAAAATTGCTTATTCCCTGCGGGGAAACCTGTCGAAAGAAAGAAACAAGATCACGGAATACATCGGGTAACGTAAGTGGTAATACACACCCTCGGCGTGAGGGTTGGCTTTGACGAATTCGTCGAGCTCCGTCTTCCAGTCAGCGGCCATCTTGATGTCAACGACGCCGCGAATGGCAAGCGCGCCTTTGCGTTTGATCACGTTAATCTCGTCAACGGTCAACTTTTCCAAGTCTGCAAAGTCGACTTGGGGAATGAACTAGTGAACGACGACATTAGCAAGCAAACCATGACAAAAGCGGGCTAGACAAGGCTCACGTCAGGTCCAGCTTTTGCGATCTCGGCGGTGCGTGTAGCTAGCTCGCCGAGAAGGTCATTCCAAGTTGCTGTAAGGCGTTTTCGTGTTGTCCCCGAAACGATCTCGCGCTTCAAGTCGAGAAAATAGGAAGGCCATTCGTACGCGTCTGCCAAGATGAGTTTGGACAGTGAGTACTAGTGAATTCTCACAGGACGGGGTCTTTCTGCTGGGCCGGCTTGTTTCGATACCCATGCACTTGCTTGTTTCGGGGTTAACGTAGTGGGTTCCGTATGGGTTGATTCGATGTTGTCTTGGCAGGAATTGCGATTTATTCCTGGACGCGGAGGGGACACGTGGGAACTGCGACGAAACTCGACGCCCATGGGACAGCGTTGGCGAGCTGACTCGGAGGAAGGCACGGCGTGAGCGCTGAGTCAAGGTTACGAGCTCCGTGTCGGAACATTTTTTCGGCTATGATAATGGCACCCCATTTTTAGACATGCCAAGGACACCCACTTTGTTATTATCATTGGTTGTAAACTAATCGAAATTTTGTAATTTTATCAAGTTAGCATGGAAATGCCATGATAAGGGACTTATAATGACATTTATAATGAAGGTTAACATGGCTTAAAAGGGGGGGGTGGGAATTTGTACCTTGAAAGTCATGCCAATGTACAGAAATTGACACGGTGCTTACCACCAACAACCAAGACGACGGTACAGATCAATAGGTGCAGCCCTCGCAGTGATGAACTCGGTGAAGGTACAAATGACGAACGATATTCACGTTTTTTCCGAGTCCTCCTTGGAAGTATCGTTTTAAGCTCTTACCAATACTGATGGTTGGCGATTGCCAATTGAAAAGCGAGAAGGCTCCCACTTACTTGCAATGATCGTCCTTCAACCTGAATGTTGCACTCCCATCATGATGCCATTCTACAGTATGTTGGAGTGAGAACAGATCGCATTGGATCCGTCTGCGATCTTGAATGCGTTCGTCAGTGGGGCATCGTGACGAGGGCAGCGGACATTTACGTGTGGTTGTCCTCGCAGTGGATGCTTGAATTCATCTCACTCGAAGAGCTGGCAAGTTTACGTTTATGCTTATACAATGACATCTACCGACACACTCCGACACCACGTCAGACGTGCTCTCAACCTCACCACTCACGCGACCTCGATAACCGGCAGGCCCATCGCCACCCTACCAATCGGCGCCTTCACATCCACCGCCGTACCCAACCCCACAAACGGCTTCTCGTCCGTCACCTTCGCAAAGTCCGGCGGGTTCTTGCCCGCCAGGAACGTCTCCGCTTGCTTGACGATGTACGCCGAGTTTTGTGGCGTCCTGGGGACGGCGCCGATGTACATCACTGTGCGCCGGGTTGTTTGCCATCTCGATGTTAGGAAAGGAAAGGAACGTCGAGGGGCTTACCTGCAGAATCGACATTGCCGATGTGTTCCGTTTCGACGGAATGCACCACGTCCTGCATGAAACAATGAGTTTGTCGTCCATCATTCCGGATGGGAGATGCTTACGCAGTGCCAAAACACCATGTCACCCGGGGACACGGTCGGGATCGAAGTCATCGTCTCCTCCAGCCTGAGATGCGGGTGCAGCACGGGCGTCGGCAAAGGTCCTCCGAATCCCTGTCCCAAGGGCACGATCCCCGGAAAGTCCGCAGTCGAGATATCTGACACCAAACCGCTCTGAGTTGACGATCGTGACCGTGACCAGAAGGAAAAGCCGACACGTACCAAACTTCCAGTTCTTGGGATCGAGGATGTCAGGGGAATCCTCGGGGACGGTAGGGCGGAAGAACGGACGGAGGATCAGGTATGCATTGGAGAGCTGAACGTCTGGGAACACACGAAGCGTTCCTTGCCTTGGTCCCGTCTCACTACGAACCCGATCGTCGGATGGGCAAACAGTATTACGGCCAGATCATGGACATCGACGCACCTGATGGCTAACCACCCTTGAAAGGTCCTGAAGACGCTTGCTTGTCCTGGTCGTCCGTACAACGAGATACGTGCGTCCAGACGGTCCTCGAGCTTGTAGGGATCGTGCTGGCGCCAGTTGCCTGTGAGAATGTCCTGGAAGCAATGACGGAACGTTTCATCTTCCCATCGTTCGATCGAACCACCTAGAAACAGTCAGCGTGACGCATGAGCCGATCGAAGTGGCATGTGTACTGTCGATGTGAGGTGGGAAGTTATCCCAATGACCACCGGGGTGGCGAATACGGAAACGATCTGCGTATGACAAAGGAACGGAGAGATCGACGCCCTCGAGCGTCTTTGTAGACTTGACGTGGTACAGGTTGTTGAGCCAGGCAGAGGCCTTCAAGACGTTGGGGTGAGCGCGAGCTTGCACCTGTGATCGTGTCCAGCTGAAACATCATCGAGTAAGAAACGAGATGATTTGGCAAACAAAATGATATTCACTAGAGATGGAAAAATTGCTTATCCCCTTCGGGGAAACCTGTCGGAAGAAAGAACCAAACACGATCACGGAACACGTCAGGTGATATGGGTAGGGGATGCCCACCTTCGGCGTGAGGATTGGTTTTGACGAATTCGTCGAGCTCCGTCTTCCAGCCAGCGGCCATCTTGATGTCAACGACGCCGCGAATGACGAGGGAGCCTTTGCGTTTGATCACGTTAAGCTCTTCAGGGGTCAACTTGTCCAAGTCTGCAAAGTTGACTTGGGGAATGAACTGGTGAACGACATGAGCGAACAGACCATCGTAAAAGCTAGCTGGACAAGGCTCTCACGTCAGGTCCAGCTTTTGCGATCTCGGCAGTGCGTGTAGCTAGCTCGTTGAGAAGGTCATTCCAAGTTGCTGTAAGGCGCTCTGGTGTTGTCTCCGAAACGATCTTGCGCTTCAAGTCGAGAAAACGGGAGGGCCATTCGTACGCGTCTGCCATGATGAGTTTGGACAGTCAGTTCTCGCTGGGCAGGCTTGTTCTTATATCTGTGCACTTGTATGTTTCAGGGGTTACGACGGCCCGGACCTGGTCATGAGAGTGCAGACAGCTAGATTACGCCGAAGATTCGCCTTTATTACCCCGTCCATGGAACCCCGTTGAGAACATTCTTGCGCTAGCGAAACACCATCAAGTAATTCCGGAACTAGTCAGGCAGGGTCATCGCGACAAATCTGCCACCTTCACGTCCATGGGGATAAGTTGCAAGATAAACCGTGATTGATCCAAAAAGCAAATTAAGAAACAAATCAGGAGATACGATAAGCTTCAGATGTTCCAGAGACCAAAAAAAGACAACGAAAACAAGAAGGGAATCGATAGAACCTTGATGCATTCGTTATTGCTCTGCTACCTCTTCTTCTTCTTCTTCTTCTTCCTCCTCTTCGACGCTCGCTTCTTGATACTGTGAAAATTCGTATGTCGGAGCAGATCACATCGACCAGGACAGATGCAACTTACCTGCTGGTACTCAGCACTTCACCGCGACAAGAGAAATTAGTTGTTGCATGGCGCAAATCACGAAATCAGTCTCTCACATTAAATCATTGGCGTTACTCTCCGCTTCAGAGAACTCCAAGAGATCCATTCCTTCTCCGGTGTACCAGTGAAGGAATGCCCGACGTTTGAACATCAAGGAAAACTAAAGTCGTAGGAATCGATGATCAAGAATCGGAATATGTGAATCAACACTAACCTGCGAGAGGTTGCGCTTGAACAATTCCTGTATGCAGGTCGAGTTTGCAAGTGCTATGCCGGCCTATGACACTCGAGTCATGCTAGCTAGTCAAATATTGGAGACCAAACAAACCTGAGGTTGGCCAACTGGAGGCACCGAGCACAACGACACAGAAACATTATCCGGGATCCACCTCAACCGGCTCGATCAGACGACGAGGATCATCAAAACCCAGTGCGACTCACTCTACGAAGAGATTGGAATTCTTGCGCTGCAGTTGGGCCACGGAAGTCTAGCGACAAAGATAAGCTCAACCGATTACAGGAAAGGATAGTTCCCGACCTCTGCCTGAAGAAGAGTGGATATTAGGCGGATTCCGAAAACGGAGCGTCTCCACACACCTCATTCGAAGATACTTTTCCTCGGAAAATGCAAGCAGCAGTGAGATATCGCCTGCAAAAGTGTTGAAGCACCCGAGCAACGAAAAATGGTTCAATACTTACCCAAAGCGCGGATCGCATGCGACCAGCAAGTTTCGGCGATCAAAAAGCCTAACAAATAAGAAAGTGGTTGATTTGTGTGCCATAACACTTACGACGAGGTTAATTCCGGAACAGAGAGCTTCTGGAATGCCCTGGCCATCGGATCATAAAACGGTGCAAAGCTTGGCATCAAGAAGTGGAGCTGGCAAGCAAAGTAAGAATCGGGAAGGACTAATCAAGTCTCGGAAACCTACTCGAGGGAACGGGATCAAGTTCATGCCAAGCTTCCGCAAGTCGCTGGCAACACAACATTGGCTTTCCCTGAATCAAGAACGGAGGAGGACCTACCCGTTGAGCTGTCCAGGGAACCGAAGGCTTGTACTAACACCACACATGACTTTCGAGATGAGCTACACGATAACCAGAGTCAACGGAAGACTGCCACCAGAAGTCAATCAGCTTACTTGATTGAGATCATCAAAGTTCGGACTCTTGATCTTGAGCGTCCGAACAGCGATGTCGTACCTGCTCGTGCTTGGTAGTCCGACGAAGCATGACGAATTGGTGATACGTACAGTGCCTCGTTATCAATGCATATAGTCAAGTCGCAATTGTCAACAAGTTGATGGATAGAGAGGAGGGCGTTATACGGCTAGTGGATGGTTAGTAACCCAACATGTCGAAGCGTATGTAGGCACCAACTTCGACGACGGTCTCTGACACCTGTCATAGGTTGTTAGCGCCTGTCCATGTTACACGGCTGGTAGACTGACGTTTGGTGAAGGTAAAATGGAGAACGTTTGGAGCATCCGGTCTGGATATTCCTGCACACCATCAGATCAATGTACATACGCGAAAATAGGGACGCGACTTGCCTCGCGTAACTTGGACAGGAGCAAAGACCCAAGACCAGCACCAGTACCTCCACCGAGGGAGTGAATGATTTGAAAGCCTTGAAGGGCATCGCATGCCTCCGACTGTCTCCTTATGATGTCGAGCACGGGGTCGATGAGCTCAGCACCTATGGTTGCAATTGGAGGTCGTGATCGAGCATAGTACTGTATGCCGTACCTTCAGTGTAGTCTGCCTCCGAGAAGCATCAGCATGGGCGATCACTCGTCATGATAACAGTGTCGTAACTCACATCCCTTGGCCCAGTTGTTACCCGCTCCTGATTCGCCCGTAAAGAATGTGTCCGGTCGAAAGAGGCTTCCAAGTGGACCCGATCTCAACTGCAGCAAGGTGAGTCTCACTGCGCGAGATTACACGACGATGACGGACGTGGTTGCAAACCCCAGACTCCAGATCGATCTGAACGCTCCTCGGGACGTACTTGGTCGGACCGTTGGCGTCGACGGGCGTAAAGTACACGCCAGCCTGAAGAACAAGAACACACGAATGAGCCAACTGGGGATATTTAAATTCCAAACGTGGCACTGACCCGCGCAATTTGCAAAGGATCTTTGCCCACGTACATCTTGAAAGAGCGTAAAAAGGTTCCGCGTTCAAACACCGAAAGCAAGAGCGTACCCCTGAGTCGTCGAGACCGTGCTCGGCGAGGAGCATCTTCCAGAACCTCTCTCCGACTTGATTCCCGGCCTGTAAATTTTTCAGTGTGGGGTACTCTACCTGACTCGAGGTCGACCCTCACCTGACCAGCCTGTCAAAGAGGACATCAACGACCAAAGAAGAACGACAAGACCGAGTCTGTTATTTACCTGAACGTTGATAATTTCTCTGGACATGACTGAAGAAAAGCAAAGCAAAGGGATCGATGCAACCCTAAGTGACTGACTTGAACCCCCGCGGCAGAGATAAAAATCACCCTCCGCTCATCAGCGCACGTGACCGCGTCCCATAATTCAGATCACAATGCGCTTCAGAGCGACGGTAGAAAATATCCCAACGTTCTTTCGTACGTACTTTGCATTACCTTGCCAGGTTCATTTCTGTTCAAATAAGTCGTCGGGAAAGGTATCATACAAGCCATCGAGAAGCTACAAAAGAAATGCATCATCAAGTTCACAGAGCACGAGATGCACATCGTCTGCAACGACGACGCCAACGAAGGCGGTATCCAAGTCTGGTCGTACGTCTCGAACCCAATACCTCTCTATCACTCTGAGACGGAACGAACACGAACAGCGTGGTCAAGGTCGACTCGTTGTTCACCAACTACCGCATACAGTCCAACGCGGACAACAAAATCACCGTCTCGCTCTCGACCGAGGCCCTCCTCTCCGCCCTCCGGTCTTCCTCCTCTTCCGCATCCTCGTCCTCGGTAGCAGCGTCGATTCTGCCCACCCATGACGCGGACGAGCTGGTCATGAAGCTCGCCAAAAAGAACGATCAGGCCGTCCTGAGTTTTGAAATGGTCGGCGTATCGAGGACGGGCCGAAAAGTACGCGTGGCACACGACGTTCGCATCGACGTCATGCGTCCTTCCGAGGTGGACAAGCTTCGCGAGCCCCTGTGTCCCGAGCCAGACGTATGTCTTACGTCTGCCTCGATATCGTTCATTGAACACATGTGATGACGCGCTAGGTCACCATTTTGTTTCCCCAGCTACAAAAAATGCGCACGATCGCCGAACGACTCCGGCCGCTCTCGGATATTTTGGCGCTCCGGGCCAACAATAGCGGGAAACTCCAGATCGCCATCAGCACCGACGCTGTCAAACTCGAAACACAATGGGTGGGCTGCACGAACCCTTCCATGCGTACGTGGTCACGTTCTTTGCCCAAGATGACGTTTCAAGTGTCACCGCGGGGTGATGTTTATTATTAGGACACGCTCCAGACGAGATCCCGCCCGAGGAAACGGACAATCCGGACCCTGAAAAACTATTTTCCGTCCATGTGTCTATACGCAGTTTCATCAAATTTCTCAACAGCCATGTCGTCTCGACGTCGACCATCGCGTGTATGTGATCCGTTGACTTTGTCGGCGAGTTTCCTGATGGTTACCAACCTAGGTATTTGTCAAAACCATTGTGCAATTCTCTATGTGTACATTGGAGACGTGGCGGACGCGGGCGGTGTTCTCACGTTCTATATCCCGACTATTATCGATGATTGAAGATTGGCTTGCCCTTGTTGCGACCTATTCTCGTGCCGGCAGTCTGACGGAGAGCTTGCATACAGCTGTCTTTGCTGGCCCAGTCGTCGAATCTCGATCGACAGACAGAAAATACAAGGAATACAGTTTGGCACATCTATCGACAACACATCGATTTACATATTCGTGTCCTTATCCCAAACAGATGTCCAGTACCCGTCCGCTTCAGACCCAAGCGTCCGAGCAGACCTTGTCAGGTCGCCTGCTATTCCTACCACGGCAATCAATCTTGCCACAATCCTGACACGCGTTGAGACAAAACGAGCGTCCGCCTTTCCCTTTGCAATCTTGCGAACCACACTTGCAGCAATGCCGCGTCCGCTTCTGCGAGGGTTCAAGAATCGCCACTTCGGATGCATTTTCACCATATCCGTAGGGCCTCTTTAACCCATTTTGATCTCCTGCGGGGTGTGCATGTGGCGATACGTTTTGGCTCTGGGGAGGCTGGAAGTAGGCATAACCAGCATAAGGGTAGCTCACGTAGGGTGCATGTTGGGCGAACGCGTAGGGCGCCGGCTGGGCGGGGGCCGAAGATGATGCAGGTACATCACTAGCGACCGTGGCCATCGTACTAGAAGTGGGTTGGGACGGCCCTTGCCCATGTGATTGCGATTGCTGAGAGGGTACAGCGGGTTGACTTGAGCCTCCTTCTGCCGTAGCGCTATTAGCTTTCCATGCATTATCGTATTCATCAGGGGTACCCTAGTTGAACTCAAGATCAGGATCGCCGTCAAAAGATGACGAGCATCAACGTACTTGTGATGTAGCCCGTAGTGTCGCGGCTTCCGGCGGCGGGGCTGCCGACCTGCCTTGGGTGTCTTCGCATATGCCTTCCTCTTCTTCCTCTTCTTCTTGCTTTTCCCTGTCGTCCTTGAGGGGGTTTTGGATGGCACCGATGACGTGGAGGATGGCGTCTTTGGACAACCCAGATTTCAAACAACCCTTGACCATGTTCCACAGAGACTTGGAAACACCCATCGCATGCCAATTCCAGACGTTCGGCCCACTTCCCATGTCGGAGTCACCTTGGAGAAGCTTGGCAGGGAATTCTTCTTTGAGTCGCGTCGGAAGAGCCTGCATGATCGAAGCATCCGTGCTCGCAAATCTACGACCCTCTGGTGTCGTGTGTGCAACACAGGCTGTGCTCCTGCAGACATACTCGCAACCAATGATGAAGAAGGGCTTTTCGAGATCGTAAACCTTGATCGGCCCGGATTTGATCCGCCCCCGATTCATCAGCAGCGAAGAACAGGTGGAGCATGGAATGCCATTGAAAACAAGAGGGAGCGGATCCCAGTAGAAGAATCTGTGCTCGGAGAGGGTGCGCGAGTTCGGACCGGAAGCGATAAGGGAAAGGTACGCTGGGGAGGACGGAAGCCAGAATGTCTTGAGAATCGAGTACAAGGAGGGTATAGAATGAGTGTCTTTAGTTTGATTGGTAGACGGCGCAAGCGAACTGAGGTGAGATTTGAAGGCGTCTTCCACCTTTGGTCCTGCACCTGGCAGTGGATTCGGGGCTGCCAACGATGCAAGCAAGGACTGCAAGAACACATCAGGCTTGCTCCGCAGCAGCTCCTCCCATTCGTCTCTGTTGAGATTTGGATCGAGATTATGCTGCTGCTGCTGCTGCTGCTGAGTAGGTCCAGCCGTGGTCCCACTGGGGACACCAAGCGGGGGCGCCGAGACCGACGGTTGAGTGCTCAACGGGGTGAACCCGGTCTGCCAATTGGGAATTCCGGGATGCTGAGGGTAATAAGCCTGGAAAGAAACGCTGAAATGGGTGGCATGCTTATCAACAACACCGTTGCTTACGCCCGGAAAAGGTAACCCTGGGGGACCCTGGGCGGGTTCCGCATGAGCCTTTCCAGAAGACTTGCGTGACTGGGTTGTGCGGCGTGTCCCGACCGAACCAGCGGGAAGGCCATCCTTCCTGGGCCGTCCGACAGGCCGCTTTATCTTCTCTCCAATGACTGTGGGGTTTTCTGATGGGTGTTTCTTCCCACTGCCTTTGGGCCTACCAGGCCTGCGCTTGACGGGTGTTGCGTTGGGATCGACCGCTGGTCCTGTTGTGAGGGCAAGTGTGACAACCGTCGACAGGATGCTTACCTTGTACAATGGAGGGACCCGGTTCGGTCGGCATGCTCGAGAGAGTGCTTTCCATGGGTTGGTGATCCTTTGATCATGTTAGCGTACGAGTCGTCGATACTCGATATTCGAAACGCGAACGAAGAGCAAAATATCCCTAACAAAAGCCTGTGCAAGAAAAAAACTTATCCAACTCAAAACAACGTATCCGAACAAACGATCTCGGTGTAGGCCACACAGAAAAATTCGGAAAAAAAGGTAGAAGAAATCAGAAAATACTGAATAGATTCACTCACAAGATGTCGAGTCGAGACTTGCCAGAGATTCCTGCTGGATTTTTGTTATCCTCTTATCCCGTGAGGCCGTCGGCTGTCGTGAGAATGCTGAAATCGCGATGAGTACAACTCTTTTCTTTTTCTGGTTATTTTAGTCGGAGCTACAAATATACCCTCCCGCTCGGACCATCCACTTGCAGGTGAGTAAAGCCCTAGTTTTTGATGCCTCTTTCACCATCCTTTTCACGATGATTTCAACCGAATGTAAATAGGAAGTGCCGTCTAAAAGAAATATCCTTTGGATATTTTCTACTGTCGATTCTCGGTTCTCTGAGTTATCTTGTTGCTACATACTTGTCAGAATTCCGCGATCTAACATGCGTCCTTATCTTCTAGTTGACTCGTGGGTGTCCAATGCCTTGCGGGCTGGGTCCATTCGTGCCTTAGGGGGCACGGTCGAAAATTTTATCCTGCTGTTTTTCTGATAACAGTTATCTACATATTCAAGTGTGTCGCTAAAATGTTAGCATTTTGATAACCACAGCTTGCCACACATGTTCCTCCCCACCGCTGCATCCAATGCGAATAGTGGACATCCTTTAGTGAGGACAGTGCGGCATAAATAAGATGTGACTAGATTCATCGTGGTTGTCGCTGAATACGTATGTTCCGAGTTTTCCATTTACTAATTGAACGCGACAGGCCGATAATATACACTCCTCGCACGTTTTCTATGTTGTCCTGGGCACCTGAAAATCCCTCAGAACCTGCATTGCCCATTCCCGCACCGCAAGACGCTATCCTGAAGTCACTTGAGCGTCTTTGGGGCGTATGCTGGGGGTCCCAATGCTAGTGTTTTCACTATTCCGCTGCCTGTGTCTAATCGTCCTCAGGTCCTCATCTGATGCTGGTTAGTGCGCTTCAATCCTCAGGATGAGGCATTGTTATAAAGCACTGTTACGATCTTCGCAGTAATTGTTTCATATAAAGAGCGGAAATCATCAGCCACATATTTATAGTTGTGTCGTCGCTAAGTCTCATCCTTCGCAGTAAATTATTCTCCCAACGGTCATGGATGCTTTCCGCTAGACATTGCTGCTTGCTGGCTAGTAAGTACGCCGTGTTGCAAATTCATGCCACCGAGCTCAGATCGAGTTGCACGCTCATAAGTGGACAGTTGCTCACTTATGTTATTGTAGGAGTCTGTCCTCGTTATCTTCTCCATTTCGGCCATGGTCTGATTAACTGGACGCAACAACGACCCTTCAAGCGAACGACGTCGGCGCAACGAGACCGCGCAACCATGGGCCTGCTGATTCTAAACTAAACGAACGTCCGACACGAGGTTAAAATGTGTTTATACAAGCCCAATAGGCGTGGGCAGCCGTCCTTGCGCCTTGCCTCGCCGGCCTGTCGCCGCATCATTCCAACCTCCTTTTTTGGCACTCCGCCCGGCGAGACTCATAAGTCCTGTCTTCTTGCCAGGTGCGCCTCCACCAGTAGTCGTAGTTGTTTCCTCGCTGATTTGTTGTAACGCCCTGGCTCGTCAGTGTACAGCGCTTGTGTTCACCGTGGCACCCGTGTCCGAAACTCACGAGATCAGGCGAAACCAGTGTTGTCTTATGTTCACCGTCGTTGTCCGACTGCTGTCCAATTCCCGCCGGAAATCAAGGTACCCGCGAGTCGCGACCGACTGTTCGGGACAGCTCTTGGGGTATCGGGGAGGACCTATGATGGAAATATGATATTCGGGAAACCCAAAATTGCATGGGTTATCAGACAGTATCGGGTATATAGGTATGTATATGCCTAATCTCATGAGTCTCGGTCGCAGGTGCCTTGTCCAATTCCCCAAGATCAATGCATCTGCAACCGAAACTCACGAGAATACACACCAATTGGCTTGAGGCATGGGTGAGGCACCCGACGTGGTTCGCCGATTGTAATCCAATTCCCATCGAGGCGCGCGCAATCGAAACTCCCGAGATCACGGCGATCACACATACAAAGTCTTCAACATGCCGAGATTTAGATTTACGTACTCGCTCAAACTTGCGACCAAGAAGAAACCTACATGATGTCTTGTACTTTCTGCCACTTCCTTCGTAGGTTCCATCATCCGCAACAGATCAACCTAAAATTGCAGAACTGATCTCGCACCAGAGCTGCCGGTGGATGACTTGCGCAGAGTTTTGTTAGCCTCTGTATGCACCCCGCACTCATCATCGCTACCACCACCTGATGTTAAACAGCTCGCCGTGCTCTCTGCGTCAGCCGTTCTTGTATGTAATACTCGTTGCACGTCGCTGATAGCTCCTCAGTATCCATGCGATCTCGGGATTCAAGGCGTTCCAACCAATGGTCTTGACGCTCCTGATTTATACTATCTCCCTCCACCTTGTTGTGAATCCATCTTTTGTCCGAGTATGCATGTTCTTCTCTTGCTCATCCTCTCCACGATATAAACCACACTCCCAGGAATATCCTATGGTGTCGAGATTTTTCTACATCACACCATATCTTGTGTGGCCGCTGTTGAGTTGGTCTCCGACTTGCAATCGCCTGCACTTGCGACCGTTTGCATTTTTCTGGGTGTCTTTCCGCTAGTTACCACGGTTTTCCATCGTGGGCGTCAGTGTGCTGAAATGTCCACGGCGATAGAACTTCCTGTTAATATGGAAATGCAGCACATGTTGGCGTCTGCTGCTGCAGACTCTGTGGAAAGTGGGAACCTTGAGAGCGACCCCTGATTCCATGGTCCAACCGAGCAAGAAACCAACGAGCATGTTTGGCTGAACTGAAATCTCGCAGCATCCTGGTGGATCTTCTCTACGTATTGTTTGTTTCTTTTTCCCCGCTGTCTGTCCATGGGCTCGTGCGAAGATAAGTTTTCCTAGTCTAAAATCGTAGAGCGAGCTTGTATGAATATCACTACTAATACATCCGTTAGTTATACTTGACTACCGAATATGTATACGGTGACACAGTTTTGTGAATTCTTGATTCTTTTTCACTGTCGTCCCCATCCCTGCGTTGCTTTAGCAGGAATTGCTGCGGTATTAGGACGGTGTGACTCGAGATCATGGAGAGATGGAAACTAGTAGGGAAATCCATAGGACAAGCGGTCAACTCTAAACGCTCGGTATTGACAAAGACTGTGTAGCGTGTTTAGCGGCTGTTCAGAAGCACAACAATTTTCTGTCCACTCACGCTCGTTGTTCAAGCTGTACCTGACATGCTCGGCGTAGACATGCGTTCCATCCGCACGGGTAATACTGCCCTCGACATCTCATGATACCGCTTTCCATGGTGAATGGCGATAGTGAGAATAGGCAAGACAGCCAAGGAGATGCACATGGTCACAAGCGCGGGCGATTTCAAGGCCAGAATTAAATCGACGGCAGCGATGCAGAACATGCTGAGGAGCGGAATGGCATGCAGATATCCCGACAAGATGGGATAATCCTGGAAACATGATTAGATCAACGACAGGATGAGCAAAAGAATGCGTCTACCTGGAGAAAACAAGTGTTGAGAAGGAGACGGAGGGTGATGGTGTATATGAGAACTGTCAAAGCCATCGGTTTCAATTCATCGGATCCCGAGATGGCATGGATACTGAGGAAACATCAACGATGTGTGCATAACATTTATGAGGATGCCTCACGCGAGGAGTGCTGCGACCTGTTTGACCAATATATTAGTAAGGGGTAGGGATACTGGATGTAAGGTGGATACCGAGTTCAATGAGAATTTATACGAATCCTCATGCTCAGCTACGAGGTCAGAACCAATAGGGTGCCGTTGTTCCCGGTTGGTTGGCTGAGAGCGACGAAACCTGCAGAAGATGCAGGACGGCATAGTTCCAACTACGAAGTGACTCAATGGATTTCTCCTTCGATGTCAGAAGGATGAATTTTGGGTCGGTATTATCTCCTCATGTTGGCAACTCTGGGTTTATATGCAGAATGGGGGCTTCTCCAAAAGGTTAACAAATACCCGCCAGTCCTCGCCAACATTGCGTATCAGATCATTGCTTCTCAAAGGATTGCTTCTTAGATCTCAGATCAGGGAATGCAGCTAAGCTGCCTTTTTCGGCATCGTCTACCTATCCTGCTAGTACTATCAACCAATGAGATTGCTCGCTCATAACTTGGGTAACTTTAGCATTACGCTGCACGCGGTCCATCACTCTGCAGAGAGCCGCTCGTGCTGCGAGCACGATCTAAGTCTTTCTCTTTTTTCTTGTTCGAGCTAACCAGCAATCAGCGTTTCTGGACCTCTCATCACAGCAAGCCGCTGGTACAGTACTTGACGACATGGCACAGCACCGCACAGAAGCAAGACGCGATCGTATGCTCGCCGCGTTGTCTGAGTCTGAAAAGCGGCATCCGTGCCGATCGCCTTATTCTTGGTCTAAATATGTCGGCTCCGCCGGCAAGTGAAAAGATCTCCGTGTAACGGGCAGTAACGGGAGACGTTGCAACGCCTCTTCCGAGGAGCTTCCTGA
>JBBPMK010000269.1:0-30209 GCA_038090295.1 Boletus semigastroideus
AAAGGATTAGGATCGCCAGGGTCGACCCTGAAGGGGGGGAGACGTTTAAGGATCGTAGCATGATGCTCTTCGATAATGCGTTTGCCATAAAATGCTAGGGGGCCCCCGTTGAAAGGCATGGTCTCGAGGAGTTACAAACGGATTTTTGAGCGGGCCTGGGACTATATATATGTCGTTTTGACCCAAAGATTCGACCAAGGTGTACAGGCCCGAACATATTCGGCTCGCAGAAAGCTGCAATCCCCGCATAATCGTACTTCTGGAGATTAATGGATCGAACCCGTCCTTTATGGAAATTCGAGCGTGTTCCGAATCAGAAACAGAAACATATTGCGCCTTGTGCATGACCGGATGGAGAACGAGCAGCTGCGCAACCTTAAATAACGCAGGGAGCCGAAATACCAGATACAGACGTCGGCGCAGGTACGTGACGGGGGCGCAAAGCATGATGTTTCTAGACTGTCGATGGAGAGGTTATGTGTCTAGAATCCGTCTTTTCAGCATGATGATCGCCCATGCTTGGGGACAAATTACCTAGAAACTTCGTTCCAGAGGCACACCACAAGCCTACCAGTTCAAGGTTGGGGGCGATGACAACCTTATCCGTGGAAGACACTGGAGATTGTTTTGCCTGACGTGGAAATGGGGTAGAACATCAGATGATCCGGACGCCAAGTACTCAAACCAGGCAGTCAGAGCTCATCAACAAAGTTGAGGTGCATCGCTGAGCTAGAACATCACTCTTGATCCGGCGCAGACGGCAACCATTCCCTGACGGCATCATGCCAGGCGTAACCATGTCCTACAAGTGGAACATTGAGCTGGCTCAAATGAACGGAAAAAACTCGGAAGAGAACTTGAAAGCGCTCAGCGCCTATGCCCATGCACGGAGATGTTGGAGATCCAGACCTCCGTTACTGTAGATAACTATTTTCTATTATTTTCCTACATTTCCTTTCACGGACATCGCGTATACTCAACGCATCCGTTCGTTCACCTTCCCTCCAGTCTCGTACCACTCGATTGGAGGTAAGCTATTTTCCCACTTCTACATTCATTCCTTACTTACCTAGTACAGTATTTACCCTTTGTCCAGTCCGGGTTCCAACAGGAGATTACTGAGAAGTTCATCATGTTGATAATAAAGCCAATGCAGCATCGTTGCGAAAGGAAGTAGTAGCTATATGAACGATAAATTGGATTATCAAGACCCGAAGAGTGTCAAGGGCAGGCTCAAGCCTAAACTTTTCAGAACGACGAGACGTTTTTACCCCAAATCTCTTTGAACTTTTTGATTTTTTTCATACTGCCCTGTGATCTTGACGTATTCATACATACACCGCTTTCCACGCACTGTCGAGTGCGCACCAAGGACCCAGCTGCGTAGTCGCATCATCCCAAAAACTAACCTAGGACTTATACCTACGCACAACGAACGCTAATCGCGTCACCCGCAAAGTGCAAACATTTACAAACCTTTGAATTTCGCAGGTCCAAACTTGGCGTATGCGCCTAGAGAACGGTAAGTCGGGGATGGCAGTTGAAATTGACAACGTACCCATCGTGTGGGGGTCATGATCCCAATCTTGGATATCCATGTCGACGAACTGTTCACACAGATAATCCTTCGCGAGACTGCGTAGCACGAGGTCCTTGAGTACTGCCTGTTGTGGCAGAAAGGGCACTGAGACGGTACGCGTCTATCTTCCAGGTGTAGCCGGAGATGAGAATTTTGCCGGAGTCGACCAGTCCAATTTGAAGAGCATCGCTTAGTCCAGCGAGCGCAACGCGTTTCTCTGCATGATGCTAAGACCAGTATTGTTCAAGTCGGCGGTGCGGAGAACAAGAAGAGGTATGGTAGATATGATGCGCGAATAGTTTTTGCTCACGTTTCCGTCTACCGTAACTTGAACGCACGGAATTTAGGCGAACCATTTGCTAGAGGAGTGAATTTCAAGTGGTACTTCGGGGGACCTCGATGTCCACTGGGACAGATGCAGACGTCATTTCGACGCAGGACGGAATGTTGTGCTTCGGGAAGCCTCTTGGCAAGCGACGGATATATAGTCTTGACCGATTGCCCGTGACCCTCCGTCGAAATTGGAGGCGCCGGTGCTCGTGATGTACTCTCCATCTTGTCCGACAATGTTTGCGTTCCGCCTCTGCGTCGAGTGAGATATGTACATGGATCAAGGTCAAATTTAATGGAACGTACTCGAAACACTTTCCAATTGATTCCGTAGTTGGCGTTGCCCATGCTAGTCAATGTCAATGTATCCAAGACCGACTCTGACAACGAACGTAACGTATGTGGTGGTAGCGCGAAGTCAAGGTGGACGTTGCACTGCGGATGGGCTCGGACCGAGTTGGTGCGCCACAGTCCGTCACCACAA
This sequence comes from Boletus semigastroideus, assembly GCA_038090295.1. NCBI lineage: Eukaryota > Fungi > Basidiomycota > Agaricomycetes > Boletales > Boletaceae > Boletus > Boletus semigastroideus. The sequence goes on from JBBPMK010000269.1 coordinate 2,394, forward strand.
GATTGCATACTTTTGTACATGAACGTTAGCTACTACATAAGACCGTCTTAAAGACGTCGACTCAGACTAATTTGTCTTTGGAATAACCCCACCGTCTGTCTCTGGAATAACCGCATGCCTTTTGTCTGGAATAGTAACCCCACCCTTTATCACCCCACCCCCGATGGCTTTTTCCACCAGTCCGAGATGCTGATCGAGCAAGTCGAGTCCGAACTTGTCGGCTTGATCCCGATCGAGGACCGTCGACCGACTCGTCCACTCCACGTTTTCACCCCAAATCTTCTTGAACTCCCTGATCTGGTCCTCTTGCCCAGTGACTTTGAGATATTCGTACACCGCTTTCCATGCACTGTCGAGCGCACCCACGACCCATCTGTGTCGTTGCATTAAGTCATGGGGACCAGCGAGCACATCGTCCAAGACCACTCACGCGTGACGGACGCTGATCGCCTCACCCGCGAAATGCAGACGTTTTTCCGCAGCAGGCGTATTGAGTGAAACATACAGATCCTTGAAGTTCCCCGGTCCGAACTGTGCATACGCGCCTGAGCAAAAACAAACGTGAGTCGAGGGACGGTGAACGGAATCGATCGAACAGACCCATCGAGTGTGGATCGTGGTTCCAGTCCTGGACGTCCATGGCGACGAACTGCCCACGCAGATAGTCGTACGTGATCGTAGAGTCCAAGCGGGAGTGCGCCTCTGCGAGATTGTGCAACACGAGCTCTTTGAGTACCACTTGTTCTTCCAACGTCGCAAGGGAGCTGAGACGGTATGCGTCCGTCGTCCAGCTGTAGCTGGCGATGAGAACCTTGCATGGCGTGTCAGAGTCGACCCCGTAGGAGGGGTAGACGATGGTGCGGATGGGAAGATCTGTGTATGATTGTCCGCCGATAATGCCCAGCTTCGTGGTCCACCAGTCCGATTTGAAGAGTATCGCAATCTTGACTGCAGGTCCGTAGTTCAGTGCACGCAAGGCATTTCTCTGCATGACGCTGAGACCAGCATTGTTCAAGTCGACAGTACGGAGAACAGGGAGAGGAAGGGTAGATATGACATGCGAATAGTTTCTGGTCGCGTTTCCGTTTACCGTGACCTTGATGGCAGGAACTTTGGCGGCCCACTTGGTAGGGGAGCGTAGGTCGAGAGATACGTTGGGGATGTCCTTCTCGTCGATCTCGATATCCACCGGGACAGCTCCGGACGCCGGGGTCACTTCCACGTCGGAGGGAATCTTGTCCCTGGGGTAACCTCTTGGCATGCCGACCGAAATATAATCTTGGCCGATCGCTGTGACCCTCTGTCCGAATTGGACCGATACGCCCTTTGTCTTGATGTATTGTTCTATCTTGTTCGACAGCGTTTGCGTTCCACCCCTGCGTCGAGTGAACACATCGACTTGGCCAGACGGTGATAGGACTTACTCGAAACACTTCCAGTCGACGTCTCCAAAGTCGCCGAAGCTAGCAAAGGACAACACCTCCAAGACCGTCTCTGACAATGCCTGATTATACCCACTACTACTGTCCTCCAGGAGCTCGCACCAATTGATTACATTGGTAGACAGGTGTCTCGGGGGAAGCTTCAGGTCGTAGGAGGGCAAATACTTTGACAACATGTAGGCGCTGGTGGAATACTTGTCGTTTTCCGTCATCAATTCCCAACCCGTCTTGCGGTTTGTTTCAATATCATCTACCAGCATCCTCGCAAACGGATTGAGGACATCATCGACGATTGCATCAGCGCCAACTCGAGCGTAATCAGTGTCCACATTCATCCCATGGGCATTGAAAGGTCCTTTGCGTTTGTCCGTCACTCTTTCAAAATCACGGTTGAAGTAATAGAAGCCGGGTTTGTAGCGGTTGCGCGCTTTGAAGTAGTAGGGTATAAGCTTGTTGCGGAGGGGGTCTGAGCGTGGATTCAGTGGCGGGTATTCGGTCAACTCAGCCAATCTTTTCATGACCCCATTCCGATACCGTCCATTACCATCCTTCTTTGGAAGGGGGAAACGCATGGCTCCTCTCTCCTAAAATACATTCAATATTGAATCATTCGCAGAGAAAGAAAAAGAAGAATACATAATAGTCATACTTCCCCCCGTTCGGGAATTTATAGGTTGAAAGACGACCACCGGTACGGGATGTAGACTCGAGAATCTCATATCCGATCCCGAGTGAGTCGAGCATCAGGGCCGTATAGAGACCGCCGATACCGGCACCGAGGATCCCGACTTTTAGTCTGGGCAAGAAGCGAAGCACTTCATTGGAAGTTTCGAAAGGATTAGGATCGTTGAGGTCAGGCTTGAACGGAGGAAGATGTTTAAGGAGGGTGGCATCATGCTCCTCGATAATGGACTTGGCGTAGTATGCTAGGGGATCACCGTTGAGGGCCATGGCGTATATGGTTCAGAAGAAGTGGGTCGTAACAGAGACCGGCTTCGTGCTGGGGATTATCGTCAAAGCCTCGGATTGAACGAGTATATATATGCGAAATGTTCGGACGACGACTGGTCAGATACCTGTCGGCGCCTTTCTGTCATACATTACTGTACAACAACCCTGAACCACGCTTCAGGGGTGCCGTGGATCGATAGGCATGATGGAGTTTCTAGAACATTGCCTAACAGGTAAGTGAAACCTTCTTCGACGCATAGGAAGCCAATGTTTAAATGGAGCGTCTGATCCCATCAGCTTTCTGGGGGGCGAAGGTCGTCGTAACGAGTCTCCACACCTTGCTTGTCAAGGCTGTGGTCGGTGGATTTGGGGGTGCGCCTATTGCCGAACGCCGAAGATTTTCACTGATGCTGGGAAAGCAAGAGAACATCAACCACCAATGACCCCGATTGGACGCCACATCAATCACCTATCCAACAATAAGACAATGTGCGGACAGAAAGTGGAACTTGAAAGTTATTTTGGTTTCAATACACCCGGTGACCACTCTGATATCTTCATATGGCGTTTCAAAGCCTATCGAGGAATGTTGTAAAAGGACGTAATGCAGGGCGTAACATGATGTCGTACCATTCTTGGCTCAGCCACTTGATTCCAGAATTCTACAGTGATCCAACTAAACCCGAGCTAGATACCTTGGACGGAAGTTTGCGGCAGCTGGATGGAATGTCGGTGGGAGTGATATACAGTAATGAATGAGTATGGTCACATCCAATTCAGCGAACGTTTGTGCTCGCGGTGTTTGCTTCGTGCAAAGCGAATCCTTGAGTAGCAGCTATAACGCAGGCCAACTTTGAGTTTCTGAACCCGAAAGGTCAGTACGTGGGTCGGCCGACTTGGTTGAAGTCGTTCATCGAACCAGTGGCCCAGCTTGTAACATACTGACCCGACCGTCCGCCGATGGTGGGCTAGAGGCTCCACGCGGGAAAGTTCTGGCGTGCATCCGTTGTACGTCTGATCTGAGTCATACAACTTATCTCATGTCTGTCGAAGACCCACTCTGCCCTTTCGAAACAAGCCTTATTTTGTTTGAAGGGCGCTTCCCAACATCGGAAAGGGGCGACCGTGACCGGAATAGTACAATCAGCGTTGATGGTGGCCCACGTTCCTGTTCCTCTCACGCAGTCATCATTCCTGCTAATTTGCGCACTGTCGAGCGCACCAACGTCCCAACTACTCGATGTCAGCAAAGGCCCACGTTTATCGTATAGATTGAACATCACTCACGGTGGAAATTTGTGAATTCATGTGGACGAACTTCAGATATTCGTACGTAATTTCAGGCGACGGTGCATCTCTGAGAGAGCGAAGGACGAGCCCCTTGAGCTACCTCCTGGTCGTTCTTTGTGGCAAGACAGTATGCCCCAGTAGTCCAGCAGTAATTCACAATCATTTAGCATGTTTGCATGGAGGCCTAGAATCAAAACCATAAGACGGGTAGTGCGGATTTTGGAATGTGTGATCTCCAACTTGAGCCTCGGTACATGCAGGACCGAACGTCATGGAGAGGAATGCTTTGCGCGCGTTGAACTACAGTGCGAGGAACGGGGAGGGGACTTCACGAGCGTCATGAAGCGCCAGTCATCAAAGCCTGTCAAGGAAGGCACAGTCATATGGTGATATGGGCGCGTTCATGTGAAAAGACGAAAGGCCGGGGAAAGACATATGGTTTGCACAAGAATAGTTCAAACGGCCATTGTCATACAAACCCCACTACATAGATGGCAACTCGCAAACCGAAGCGTGGATAGTAACCGAAGCATGGAAGTTCGGAGTTTGATTTATGAATCGGCATGACGTTGCCGAGGTTTCAATTTTTTCAAACTCATTGTGCAATAGCTCCGAATTCACCTCTCAGCTAGTGTATTTTGGAGAGAGGTTCAGCTACGAAGGTTGAATATTAATATGGGACGTAATGGCACAGAAAAAATCACAACCACAGCCCATCAAGTGGTTCCCTACTCTCCCTTTCGAACAAGGTATTCACGAGGAGAATGTTCTCGGTAGGTACTCTCATCCACTCCTCCTTGACCCCGGTACGACGAAGAAGGAACGATACGTAAGACCTGTCGCCTTCAAGCTTCCCGTATTCTCCTTTTGGCTCGACTTCACGATAGTTCAGAATCCCCATCGCCCATTCATAGTCTTCGACGATGATGGGCTCGGATAACTCGACATGGACAGTCGTAAACGTAGGACCGGCATGACTCGGTTTGACGGTGAAATCGTACTGTTCCTCGCCTTGTGCATCCACCTTGTGTCCCATGTCCCCGATGGCGATCATGACTATCAAAAACAGGCCCTGTCGAGATAACGTGAAGGAGGTGTCTCCGTGAACCAATTGCGTTTCAGAGGGAAAACGCCCGACGTCGATCAGATGGTAGCATGCGGGCGACTGGGGAATGGCAGTTGTCCTGCTATGGTGCGTAGACGGCGATCCCGCCCATGCAAAGATACCCCACTCGTCACATCTGTGGATGATGACCTCCATCAACCTGTGAAATGCCCAAGTTCCCTCGCCGTATGCGATTGGCAAGTTGACATCAAATATACCGATAAGAGAGTAGGCGATATCTTCGGTACGCGTCGTCGTCCTCTTGGATGCCCACGACATTCTCTCGCGGATGCGGTTGGTCCCAGGTTGGAAATGACGAAGGTCGTAGATGGGGATGTTCGTGATCTTTGACACACTCCCCAAGAGCTCGTCGTGGTCCTTGTCATTGTCCACCCGAGTGAGTTCTTGCCAGTTCCTCCCGTAAAACTTCATCCTCTTAGGTGCCAGAAGTTCCTGCAGGGTCCAACCCCGCGTGAACCATACATCTTTCTCCAACTCGTCAAACGAGATGCTCATCGTGTCTGAAAGGTGCACGATGCACACGTGCGCAAGGCGATACCAACGAAACATTGACCTAATTGCCTCGTCTAGCTCAGCGCTGCTGGATTTATCGATACAACAAGTATCGGACCAAGCAAGCTTGCAGCCAAACTGCGCGGCAGTCTCGCAAAAATTGATCAACTTGTGATAGCCCCTTGTGAACGGGCGGCGGGAATCGATAGCGCGGAACGAAGGTTCTCCTTCCTGGAACCATCGATGAGAGAAAATAGCGAATCTGAGAAGTTTCCTCAGTCCATCCTTGATCTCGCGTTTGGGCATTCTAGGGTTTTTGTCCAGGCGAAGGATGTTTCCCAGCTCAGACTCAAAGACTGAGGGGAGCTGAGAGGCTGCGATAACCTCGATTTCCAAGTCTTGAGAGTCCTTTCCTGCCGTTTTGATATGAAGTAGGTTTCGAGGCAATTCATTATAGACGAATTCGTCGAATAACGCCTTGAAATGATTTAGTTCATGTCTATATTACCGTATCATGATTACGACTGCTATGCTTACCCGTCTCTCAGGCGGGATCGGACCAACCGATCGCGAAGAGCTTTGCGTGCTCATCATGGGCGCAGACTGGGCAGCCGGGAAAGAGGTTACAGCGTGTACTTGTGTGCCTGGCGCACCCTAGATCTCTGATTATCAATTCACATCAGCTAGACGCTCTGACATGAGCGTCTAAGTATAATGCAACCCAGCCAGTGCGTAAAGCGAAGCCCAAGTAATGACTAACCAATGTATGATCTTGAGTGCAACGAAATGTCGTACTGTATCAGAATCAATGCACTGAAAGCGCTGAAAGGGCTCACTGAAAGGGCTCGAGAGCTTGAGCATTTGATCATTTGATGGCGACCGGCAACACCCTCGGCAACTACCGAGGGAAGCGTTGGAAACCCGAATCTGGACAACTACCTACCACTACTACTATACTACTACTAGCAATGCGGGTCTTCCCTCTTGTCGCCCTTTCCTTCCCCCTCCTTGTGGCAGCGTCTTTTGGCGACCAGCACATATTATCGCCTCCAGTCATGGTACAAGAACCTTCCCAGGACTCGGCATTCACCCCGGTAACCACGACGAAACCGAGGCTGACCGACCTACTCACCATCGAACCATCGGCGAGCATCTACTTTTCGTATGCACGGGAAACGGAGTTTTCGGAGGGGTTCAGTGTTGTCGACAATCAGTGGACGTTGCTCGTGCCAACAAACAAGGCGGTCATGGCTCTCGGACGGAAACCGTGCGTGTGTTTTTACGAATGACAATGTCGACCTCGAGCTGACGATCCGCATGACAATCATAGACATCAGGGGCAAACCGAGCCGGACGCCGAGATGTCAGAGCAGCAATACGACGAGCAGTCAAAGCGCAACGTTGAGCATTGGGTCGCAGCACACATCATTCCTGTGAGCCCTGGCTTGTGAAACGCGCTCGTACTTACTCATGCAATTCCAGTCCCGTGTCTCGTTATCCGACGCTCCAGTGACGTATGTTACCTTGTTGGACGGCAAGTCCATTACGTTCACACCCGCCTCGGGTGGTATGAACACGCCTGATTGGTCGAGGATCACCCTTGAAGACGGCATTCACATCGTTGATAAGAAAGAGGTGAGATGTCTGTGGAGGTTGTGGCTGGCAAACTAACTTTTTCATAGGGGGAGAACGGCGTAATATACATGATCGATGCCACAATCACGCTAAACTAAGTATCCTACTTGTACAAGATGATTGCGATTTCCACGTAATACCGAGATAACTGAGAATTCGCGTGGGACATCATCGTTCCACCTAGAATGCTTGATGAAGTCCGCTGCAAAGACCTGGATATCTGTGCAGAAGTTACTGACAGGCAAAAATCCTTGGGAGAGGGACCTCTTTTGCCACTATTTTCGCCCAAGAAGGCCTTGAATCGCAGCTACGCTCTATCTCGTCCTTCACGACCGACGATGATCAACTACGTTGCCTTTCGACTCGACCACGGCTCTGACGGCGTTACAGTCACCCTCGTTTCGATTACTTCTACCATAAACGAGGCGCATTGTCGCTGCTACTTTTGTTGTCACAAATACTACTGCTCTACTAGTAGTGCCTCCGTTTGGGTCGACCGGAGTAGACCTCGTCGGTGAGAATAGTCCCTCTTACAATCGTAAGGTGACGTTTAATGGATCTATCATTTTATCACGTATAGCTTGATTTGAGTGGGTTCTAGACTCCTTTGAAGCTATCTAAAATCTCACAACCTCTACTGAAGATACCGTCCGCCTTGGGATCAGCGTGTCTTCAGACATGGCGTTTTGCACGTTTCAGCAACGATCAGTGACCTTCGGTGTTCCAAGTTGAATCATCACACACCGCGTACCGAATGCCAAGGGGTCAATCCGACTCTGAAGCCAATCCAACCCATGACATAAAACATATGATGAGTGTCGCAAGACGGGGATATGCGAGAGGCGGGAGTCGGACTCAGGAATCAGACGGTATGGGGCGAGAGGCAACGTAGATAGATGATGCTCCTATCCTACGGCTCGACCTATATACTGTAGCTACTGAATGGCTCAGATAATCAATATAGTCGAGTGGCTGATACACTCGCTCTCACTTGACTGTGGTCGGGTTGCTATTGGGCGTTGCCCAATCCCCAACAATGAGCAATCCCTGGTACCGGTTCGGAATTACCAGCGAGCGATCTTTGCACGTGTTTATTCAGCTTGTGATGCATTGAGTCACTCTAAGATGGTTTATCCGATATGAGTAAGACTTTTTAGATATTTTTGTTATGTTTCTACGTGCTTGAAACCCTTTGGCAATGTCGTTCACCGCTTTCACCTACAAGATGTAAATGGATCGGCGGCCCACCTGTGCCCGAAAACCTGTACCTGTGGGAACCCTCCCGATTTGCACCACATCCTCCCTCCGTGCGCCAATTTCATGTCCCGAAATCATCATGGAGACTTTAGCATATTCGAACCTCGGGCAGGTGATTCAGAGATCACGAATCTGTGTTTGCTTTCGGGCTGAAGCGGTTCACAGACTCATGGCCAGGTCGTCTCTATGCGATTTCGAGAACCTTCTATTCGCAGTTCCTTGAACTAGCTCGCAGTCTTCCCATCGACTTCGACTCATTGGCACAGTCATTTATCGAGTTTATCTGGGCCAGGTATGACACAGATGTACCACAGGAGTTGGGTCGACTCTGTGGGAACCTGAAAGCCATGGTCTCGAGGTTTTTTCAGCTCGCACTACATCCAACGGACCTCGAGCGTGTCATCACCGACTTCGCATTACTTGTTCAATCAACATGGAGCCCAAGGCAGCTGGGTCCTGATGTTATTTATCCAATGCAGCGCATTAGGAAGCGACAGTCGGGACGTCTAGCGAATTTGATCCTCGAGCACTGCAAGTTTGTGGACCACTACGAATGGAATGTGGAAGTAACATTTGCACAAGGCATTGACCCTCCTTGCGTTGCGGTGATGGATTTGGACGACGTCTTTCCCGAAGTTGTTCAAAACGTGTACAACGTGCAGGCCGATTCCTACGGCCTCACGTGCTTGCTGATTTTTGTCGAAGTCCTCATCACACGCATTGTGTATGTGTCAAATCCTCTGGATGGGGATTTCCTTGGTCTCTGGATCACCTGCGTCAGGCATGGTCTGGCTCTCTTTGTCTTGGCTGCATTCTGGGGAGAAGGAACATTCACGCTTGCTCGGAGATCGAACGTATTCTCCCCGGGATGCGTGGTGCTCTTGGATCAAGACTTCGCCGTGATCCTGAATGGGAGTGAAAGCACTCTCGAGGCCATCGCAGAGAGTGGCTTCCGCCTGCACTACGCTCGCACGACTAGCAATGCAGTTAGCCTCACTGTATATTTGCTATGCAACTGGCTTGTGTTTTATCCTATACCACGATTGCACTACTCGATAGTCGGCGCAGTTCTCGGTCATGGCTTATTCCCACAAATGAGGCAACTGACTTTGACAAGCGTGAGGACCCTTTCATTGCTCCGCGGCGTAACCATCATTTCCTGCTCTCTGGTTGGTGTGATGAAATTTGCTTTCCCCTCCTTAATATCCTCCAAGTGGCCGAACCTAGCTCTTTTCTCCATCTTCCCATTCTTCCTCATCCTAGCTGGCCACAAACCTCGAAACTATCCCATCAGGTCCACCAAGCTTCTCGACGCCCTAGGACATCCACCAGTCAGAAAGTGGCAGTTCAACACACTCGCTGCAATGGTGACGTTTCAGTGCCTCGTTATCTGCCGCCACATCCCCCGCCCCGTCGAGACAGTCGATGTTTTAGCTTACCTTGATACGTTCATCCCAGACCAAAGGGACGTCTGGAAAGCTTGGAAGGAGCGGGTAGCCGATCGCATCGTGCACCAGTCGGATATTTCCTTTGCACCGACGATACCGACGTTTGGGGACGAACGTCAGGTGCAGCTCAGAGACCTCCTCGAAGAAGCACAATCTGGCTATGATATGTATGTGCGCTTCTACGGTTTCGGTGCATGGGTTATGCAGCCGGATAACTGGTCAAGGTTATCTTCAAGGGATCTAGGGAGCTCCGTCCTTGTCCTCCTTTTGTTGGGTTTAATGATGGTCGCCATTTGAATATCTACGTTGTTAACTGAATGTACTGTTTCCCTCCCATTTCTGCAGGTCCTAGAGCTAATTGTTACAAGACATTTAGCTGTCATTTCAATGGTCGCTGGCAGATTGCTTTAAAGCACATCTAGTCATGCTGATATCTGTACGTTGGAGGTCCGGGTGGGAACTGCCCGCTAGTGAACCAGGCAAGTGGTGGTGGTTGCCTGGACTCGGAGAGGCTCTGCTTCCACCTGGGCCCCATGCCCCCAGCCCAGCCCCCAGCCATTGGAATATCAGCGCTGCCATCTGCACGCAGCACCTAGGCGTAGGTCGCGACCTGCCAGTGGCAACACACTGGGGGCATGTTAAGGACGATGGGTCAGGGTAAAACAGAGTGGAGCGAAAGGGCAATGACTTCCGAGGTTTCCCGAACGTTATATACACCTCACCCTAGTGGATAGATCGGCCATTGCCTTGCCACATGTCACTGGCACGGAATTTCCACCCAGATGAGGCCATTGCCCAATATCAATTCCCAGGTCACCATCATCCATCTTCGGTATTCTTCACCTAGTTTGTGATTGAGCAGTCCACAGATGTACTGCCAGAGCGGCATCGCCCCCATGCAAATGCCTTTTACTCGCGGTTGGTTCGACTCATACATCAACTCAGGCTCTTCGCACTTCTCCGTGTATTCCCTTTGTTCCGGGACTCGCCGCTTGTTCTGTTCATGGTTGAGGTTGTGGGTAGACATATAATACCACGGTATTGGTGGCGTCGTCTCTACTCAAACTCAATGGGCTTTCTCACAAGATTTCTTGAACTCGCACGGCATCCAACACGCTTCGGCCATCTCATCATCGAGTATGGGTTGATTTTTCGAACCATTTGGAGCGCAAGGCAACCAGGTCCTGACGTCATCTACCCAATGCAGCGCATCAGGAAGCGACGGTCGCGAGCCATGAGCCGATACGAGCGCTATGCGGAAACAATCTCCCGACGACGCATCGATCCTCCCCGTGTCACGGTCATAGATTTGGATGCAGTCCCTTTCCGCAAACATATGCACGAATACAGTACATCGGCCGATTTTCACGGCCTCGTGTGCATACTGATTTTCTTTGAAGTTTGAGGTCCTCGTCACACTCGTCATGTTTATTTACGCTCCGCACGACCGGGGACTGCCATTCACTTTGCTTGATCGCTGGACTATCTGTGCCAAGTATAGCCTGGCTTTCTGCATTATGGCCGTATTCTGGGGAGACGGAACACTCACACTCGCTCGTCGGTCGAACACGTCGACTTTGGGGTGCGCAGTACTGTTAGATCAAGACTTCACTGTGATCTTAAATGGGAGCGAAAGTATTCTCGAGGCCATTGCAGAGGGGAGCTTCAACCACGTTCATGGCTACAATTACACCGCCTATCAAAACCCAGTCAGCCTCGCCGTGTATCATCTACGCGACTGGTTGCTATTCTACTCCCTATTACCGCTTCTGGGGCAGCTAACATCGATTTTAATCATCATTCATGATATGCTATTCAATATACTACCACTGTGCCTCCTGCTCCGCGCGAGGAAAAGACTCCCAGTTTTGACCGTCGTTATGACTTCGGGGTCTTCCGTCCTATCCATTCTTTTTTCCATCCACAAGGAGGGTATGATGGAGATCTCACCTTTGACTGGCTGGACCTAGCCCCATTCTCCATCTTGCCGTTCTTCCTCTTCCTGGTGCAGTACAAGCCTCGAAACCATCCCGTCAACACGACCCAGCTTCTCGGCGCCCTCGGACATCCACTTGCCAAGAGAATGGAGTTTGGTACCTTCGCGCCGGCAGCGACGTTCCAATGTCTTGTTCTATGTCACCGTTTCGCCCGTCCCATCAGAAGTATCGACGTTCTGGCCTTCCTCGACATGCTCGTTGCGGATGAGAGGGATGTATGGAAAACCTGGAAAAGGAAAGTGGTTGACCGTATCGTGCACGAAATGGGTATCTCGTCTGCACTGACGACCCCGACGTTTGGTGATGAACGTCAAGTGCAACTGAGGGACCTCCTTAGAGACGCGCAGCGTGGCTATGACGCCTATCGACGCTTTCATGTATTGCACCCTTCGCTTGTCCAACTCCACGAGAGGTCAGAAATACTCCCAAGGCCAATGTTTAGGACCCTTCGCCTCGTTTCACTTTGTTTATTGATCGCTGGCGGTTTGCTTGTTACTACGAGTGTGCGAGTCAGATACCTGGATTTTGGTAGTGATAACAGAACCTCGCTCTGACTCGGAGACATGTAGTCGTCCGTTCGCACGTGGTTGCTTCGGAGCGGGTCATGCTAGGTTCGTGGTCCGACCGGATAGAGCGTTACATGTTGACGATCCTCTTATAAAAATACGACGAGCATATCTGAGATCCCGGCCGGCCGTAGCGACGTCCCAGTGCCATGCTTCCTCGCTGCCTCACCCGTCCCGTCGAGAGGATCGATATTTTAGCTTACCTTGATATGCTCGTCCCGGTCCAGAGACGTCTGGAAGACCTAGAAGGAGCAGGTAGCTGATCGCATCGTATACGAAATGAAACGGTTGCACCGACCACACCAACATTTGGCGATGAACGCCAGAGGTAGCCCAGGAGTTCCTCGGTCTGTGTACGACGCGTACAGGCGCTTCCTTTTGTCGTCATCATGATGGACGAGTCGGTCACGCGCGCTACGAATTGTGATTTATGGTGCGATCTAGAAACTGTCGTGCGCGGGTTCTCTGGTTTCTTCCTGAGTGTGTCAGATCTTATCAGCTCTATGGTTCGAATGCAATTAACCTCAAAACGGGGCATGAGGGTACGCATGTTGACGGCACGTTATATTCAGAGATGTCACTAGAGACCTTGTTGGGGTACTCTTAGCAACATGAGCCCAGTCTTCGAGATCGAAGCTGCCTGAAATTCCAGACCCCCTAATAACCTGGATCATAGCGGTACTCGATGCGTTGATCATTGTTACATGTAGGTCATAGCATGTCTTGGTACATATGATTTCGATTTTCGATTTACCTTGCGCGCGAACGATGTTTCTGATGTTGACCTTTATTGAGAATTTGGGCCACTTATGTTGTCTGTTGATGAACCAAGTTACATCGTCCAACTTTCCCTTACCGTAGTTGAGCCGTCGATAACCACACATTCTACGTACTTGCGATGCATCATTAAAAAAAAATCCAAACACCGATGTGAAACAAACATACCGACATTTTCAGTCGCATACGGCGTAGAAATGAATCGCCAGGAATCGCCTCCGAGATCTGAGTTTTTCGGTATCGGTTTATGGTGTATGGTGTGCGATTGCCAGCAAATGATTTACGCACCATACCCGTCCTCTGCCATTTTGGGTTGGGCAACTGGCATGCAGGTTACAGCACTAAGTACATACCTGGGACAGATTGACAGTGGGCCAAAATCGAACTTGTTCATCGTTCATCGGCCAAAATAAGACATTATCAATTTTAGTAAACGACACCGTCGAAGGCAAGTGTCGGTTGTTCATGGTATGTCACCGACCATCGCCATAAAGACTACAAAGAGACACTTGATATCCAGAACATCTTCAAGGGAAGGTCCATGTTCAAGGTCCCAAATGACATCATTATGCGTCCGAGTTTGTCGATGGGGATGTCAGCAACGAATCAGCCAAGAGCCCTTCTGCGCATACCAATGACGATGCCCAGACAACACCGACGAACAAGCGCCACCAAACCACGATCGATGGAACATTGTATTTAGAGATGCGAAAAAGACAACAGGCGTGTATATGTGCTTCTACCGATCTACCTCACTAGAATCCTTGTCAGTCCACCTCTCCAAACACATACACAAATCATACAAGTTACTCACCCAAACACGAGATCCATCGTACCGATGATCGTCACGGCGTCCGCCAACATGTGCTAAAAAGACAGGGTCAGTACGTTAATCGACGAACGTACCCACGTCTGCTTACATCTGAACGAAAAGAAAAAAGAGAGGGTCAGTTTTTCCTCGGTAACATCAAGGGCGACGCACGTCTCATCATAAAGTCAGCGCCAGCCAGGTGGGCGAACCCAGGAGCACGGATTTTACATCTGTACGGACGATTTGTACCATCCCTATATATAGCACGAGATGTTGGTGGACAATGAAAGAAAGACGGAAGGAAAAGGACACACGAGACAAGGTATACCGCCATCTCGCCCTTGGGTGCTTCGATCGCGCTGTAGGTCTCACCTGGAGGTACAGAGTAGCCCTCGCTAAAGAGCTGTCGCGTGATATCGTCAGTGACGTGCGGTCGAAGAGAGGGTGGAACGTACTTTGAAGTGGTGGATGAGGGATTCCATGCTTTCCTTCATCGAAGCACGTGGAGGAGGAACGAGTTTGTTGTCGTCCACTTTGACAACGCCGGTGGGCATCCTATTCAAGCACTACAATACATTCTTCAGGATCAGGAGTGGATGGGAAGAGCGGAAACACGGACTTGGTGAACGATGCGCAAGCTCTCACGGAACTCCTGGACTCTGCAAAGATATCGGTCGTAGCAGTCACCGTTCTTGCCGACAGGCACGTCAAATTCGACCTGAGATGAGAGTCAAGCGATGTAGTAAGAAGAGCCGAAGATTGGCGTACCTCGTCGTACTTGTCGTACGGCTGAATCTTTCTCAAGTCCCAAGGAATGCCGCTTCCACGCAACATGACCCCAGTAAAGCCATAGTCTAACGCTTCTTTGGCGGTCACGACACCGATGCCAATGGTACGTTCCTTCCATATTCTGTTACCGGTCACGACCTCCTCGATTTCATCGACGCGCGAACTGAATTGAGTTGCCCATTTGTGGATGTCCTCAAGGAGGCCATGGGGAAGATCGAAGGCGACACCACCAGGTCGAACATACGCTGCATGGAGACGGGCACCGGAGACACGCTCGTAAAACTCCATGAGTTTTTCACGCTCCTCGAAACCCCAGAGGAAAGGTGTGAGGGCACCAACGTCCATGGCGTGTGAGAGGATCGCCATCAAGTCTGAAAGACATCTCGTTACGGACGCTTGGGACGGGGGAGTAGGCACGCACGACTGAGAATACGGGTGAGTTCACCAAACAGGGTTCGAATCCATTTAGCGCGTTCCGGCACTTCAATGTTGAGGAGTTTCTCTACGGCAAGCGTGTAGCAGAGCTCGTTGGTCACTGTGGGTGGGTCAGTCAATGCTACGAGTCAAGTGTCCGCATGGCACGCACTCATGGAAACGTAGTCGAGACGGTCAAAGTAAGGAAGGGCTTGTGTGTAAGTTTTGTATTCGATGAGCTTTTCCGTACCACGGTGGAGGAGACCGACGTGCTGCAAAACGGTCAAAGCGTGCAGTGCGGCATAGATGAGAATGTACAGGGTCAGCCCGAAGAATTTCCTCGCCATTGAGCTCCAAAATCATACGGAGCACACCGTGAGCAGCAGGATGTTGAGGACTAGAGGTGCAGTCTGAGAAACCAATCCTCCAGAAAAACTGTTCAAACACGCACCCAAAGTTGACTGTATAGGCGAGCATTCGCGTCAAGAACACCACAAAACGCACGAAAACGCACCCGTAAAATGTCTGAGCTTCGTATCTGCACGCGTGCCCGTCTCTGCGAGTACGTCTGCTGCAGACATGCCGTGCAGGTCCTCGACGGTGTGGGTATCAAACGGGTTCTTGGACTGCACGTCGGGTTTGCATCGCGCGGTGGACGTGGCAAAAGAGCGAAAAATGATACGCCTCGGTAGGACGAGCTGGCGACGTAACAAGGTGCTGGCCATCGTCGGTCGTCGCCGTCGTCGTCGTCGTCCAAGGGAAGGGAGAACTCGGTTGTGGCTGAAGGCCACCCATGGAGGGGTCGAAATTTAGCTTGACCTGCTACCGTCATGTGGTCGAGGCTCGGGCTGTTGCTTGTCCTCACCAGCGCCGTCCTGGCAGAAGAAAAGCCCTGCACCGTGCACGACAGCGACAACAAATACTACGATCTGAACCCGCTCAGAGCTAGGTGAGTCCCCATCGGCAGCAATTTGGGTACGACCCACTCAACCTGTCTCAGCAAGGACTATCAATTCAAGACCGACGCCGGACACTCGGTGTACCTCAACCTGTGTGGAGGGGTCAAAACAAAAACCTGGAACATTGGGCTGGACGAGAACCAAGGCGATATTGCCGGTTTCGTGAGGAGGGATCATGGAGACTTTGCCATCGGGTGAGCCCTACTCTGGAGCTTGCTGTGCGAAGATTAACCGATCAGGCTGGTCAATACGACGCTGGAGGTCAAGGACGGCGGTATTATGCTCCGCCAGACAGGAGGGTCCCCGTGCGAAGGGATAGAGGGCGAACGGGGCGGTGCTGGCATCCTCTTCCAATGCGACACGTCCGTTTATTCTGCAGGTTCGACCCTGAATGTCTACGGTCGGACGACTGACCTACGTGTGCGCTAGGGAAACCTGTACTGCTCGACCAGTGGCCGTCCGAAGAGGACAAGGCTTGCCGCTTTGAATTCGAATGGCGGACACACGTGAGACTCGCAGTGTTCCGGAGACCGCATCGTTGACGTCGCTGCTGCAGTATGCATGTCCGGTCGGAGAACGCGGCTTTATCGGTGGCCTGTTTGTCTTTTTGACGATATCGTACGTCGTCCTCTTGTCCGGCATAGCAGTGCTGACGGGTCACATCAGCGTCATCATCATCCTCATGGGGTTCATCGTCATCAGCACCATCTACAATCGCTTCGTGCTCCGCCAGACAGGATTCAACCAGCTGCCCAAGTTCACCCTCGCACACGCACGCGAGATTTGGGAGGTCTCGGTCGAATTCGTGCACGCCGTGATAGACTACGTCGCTGCTGCCTGGAATACCCGGAGGAGTAGCTTTAGGAACATCAACCCGGCCTCGCACCACTGGACGTCGAGAGACGAGGAGGAAGCACTGCGGGCTTCTGACCCGCTCGAACCCGAACCCGAACCAGGTCCAGAGGACGGCGAGCGCGAATCGTAGACTCGTATTACGCTAAATATCCTACACATGTACTACGCTTGTATGACCGGAATCTACCGAACCATCTTTTTGTTATGGCCAAGTCAATCCCATCATCCTTCAAGCCAAAGAAACGCCCAGCGCGCCGAAAAGACAAGCGCAACGCGCGGTCCATCGAGGACGTGTACGAATACGCCCCGTCCAAAGTCCGTCGTGCACACATCGGCCTCGCCTTGGACCGTCACGAGATCGCAGGACGACGCCGTCATGCCCATCGCTCGGACGATGAGGTCGATATGGACGTCGACCTCTCTGGCCTCGGTCAAGAAGCGATGCAAAAACTGCGTGCGCGGCTGATGCGCGATGACAACGATGACGATGACAACGACCACGGCGGCGCGGACGGGGGTGTGGACAGCGACGAGGACGAGGAGATCGAGAGCGAGGATGCGTTCGAGGAGACCGATAAAGAGGGCTTTGCAGGTTCGCGGTTCGTGCGCAAGGTGCGTGTGTGGTGCCGTCTCCGTGGTGTGTGTGTGCCGTCTGTGCCTTGCCTTGACGTTGGTGTTGGCGTTAGGGTGCTCGCGCGGGCCCGGCCTTGAACGGGAAACGACGTGCGGAAAAAGAGGTGGATCTCAATGAGGACGAGGATGTGTCGTCAGGGGACTCGCGATCGGACTCGGAGAACGGGGCCAGCGATGAAGAGGACGAGATGGACGAAGGCGAGTTCTTTGACATCCTCGATGTCTTTGACGGGCGTGCAAACGTGGACAACAACGAGAACACACCTCCCAAGGACGACAAAAAGCTACAGACAACAGACGTAGAACTGGACGAAGAAGAAGAGTGGGGAGGGGCACAAGACGTAGATACAGGCGAAGAACCCGAGGACGAGGAGGAGCAAGACAGCGCCGATGACGAGGACGACGAGCTACACGTATCTGCCGAATCGGACATCGAGGACGCCTCCCCCGAAGCCCTCGCCCACCTAGAAACCTTTCTCTCCACCCTTGACCCCCACAAACGCAAACCAGACGACGACGGCGCGCCCGAACCTGCCCCGAAAAAACGTCGCCGTGTCGCCGACCGCACTGAAGCCGGCGAGGAGAGCGCGTTTGGCGTTCGAGGCACGTCGTTTTGTTCACCCCATGTCGACGTTTCGTGTTCTGACGCGTCTGGACAGGCTCGGGGACGCTCAAGCTGGACGACCTTTTGGCACCGCTCGCGTCCTCAGAGTCCCTCGCTGCCCTCAAGAGAGCCACGAAACCGCTCACGTCATCCAGCTCGAAAACCAAGACGCTCTCCGCACCACTCCCTCAGCGCGCCCAAGAACGTCTCGATCGCGAAGCAGCCTACGAAAAGACGAAAGAAGAGGTCAACAAGTGGTCTGCCACGATGAAACGTATCAAAGAGGTCTGTCCACTCCCCGACCCGACACGCACCCCCTTGACCGTTTTTTTCCTCAGGCAGAACACCTCAGTTTCCCCCTCCAAGCCGAAAAACCGAGTCGCGTCTCCAACCTCGAACTTGCGGCCCGATTCACGGTAAGCCGTTTTCGCCTTGATTCGACACACGCCCGTTCGCTCAAGCAGCGCACACACACTCCGGCCGTTAGCCGTCGAACGCGCTCGAATCCGCAGTCGACACCCTCCTCAAATCGGCACAGTTGCGCGATCAAGACATTGAACATACCGAAGCGCTCAAGATGGCCCATCTGAGCGTGGAAGAGGTCGCTGCACGCCGTGCGGAACTTCGCCTGATGCGCGAGCTTGCGTTTCGTGTGGACCGCAAGGCGAAACGGATCGCCAAGATCAAGAGCAAGACGTACCGACGGATACGAAAGAAGCAGCATGAGCGACTGGATGGTGACGGCGATGGCGATGGCGACGCGGAGCGAGGCGCCGAGGACGAGGAGGAACGGTTACAGGCCGAGGTGCAGCGGGCGAGAGAGCGTGCGACGCTGAGACATAAGAACACGGGCAAGTGGGCCAAGGCGATGATGGGCCGCGACGAGCTCGACCAGGATCAGCGGCGGGCGATCAGTGAGATGCTCGAGCGCGGGGAGAAGCTGCGGCGACGTATACGCGGGGAGAACAGTGACGGCGACGACGACGACGACGATGGGAGCGGGGACGAGGAGAGCGGGGACGAGGAACAGGACGAAGAGGCGATCAAACGCGGGGCGTTTGACGAGCTGGCTGCGCTGCGCGCCGAGGACGACGCGGAGCAACCGGCCCTTGGGAGCAAGAGCGTGTTTGGTATGAAGTTTATGCGCGAGGCGGCTGCCAAGCGGGCTCGAGAAGCGGACGCCCAGGCTGAGGAGCTTCAAAAGGAACTGGGGATCGCGGTCAATGGGGCAGAGGACGACGGTGACGACGAGGCGGATGTTACTGCTGCTGCCGCCCCCTCCAAAGACGCGCCCGTCGTGCAACGCACGGGCGGACGACTCTCGTTCCAACCGGGAGTGACGCCTGGCGGTCTCAAATCGCTCGGTTCCTTGACTTCGGATACGTCCAGCGTCACTCTCCAATCCCCCGACCTCATCCCCACCGCTGACTTGACTCCCGCTCTCAGCCTCTCTACATCTACGCCGACGCCGACCGCGACCGCGACATCCGTGCCCAACCCCTGGCTCGTGCGTACAGCGACCTCGGGGCCCACGCGGAAACGCAATGAGGTGCGCGTGCAAAAGGACGCGGACGCCTTGGCTAGATCCTCGAATAAACTCAAGAAACAGACAGAAAAGCGTGTGGAGGAGAGGGAACGCGCCAAGGAGGATGCGGTGCTCGAGATCGATGCCGACGATATGCTGACGATTCCAGTGGCCCCGCCAGGCGCGCCGAGCGAGCCAGGTGAGAAGGGCAAGAGTAAGAAGGCGAAAACGCAAACGAAAGCGGGAAAGGATGTTGCGGAGGCATTGGGTGGTCCAGTGCAGGACGAGGACGAGGACGAGGACGAGGCATCGGACGTAGCGAGCGAGATCGAGGCGCAAGAACGTGCCGCAGAGGGGGGCAAGGGTTCCAAGGGCGTTGAAGCATTCCAACAACGCGATCTGGTCGCGCTCGCCTTTGCAGGAGACAACGTGGTCCAGGTGCGCGCATCCTTCTTTCCACCGCTTCGCGTATTCATGCGACGTCTTGATCGTACGCGACAATAGGCCTTTGAAGAAGCCAAACGACAGGAAATCGAAGCGGACGCACCTCACGAAGTCGATACGACCCTTCCGGGCTGGGTACGTTCCCCTCTTCTCATCGCATATCACTTCATCGCCCCACTAACCAACGTTCTTTTTTACGTCCCTCGCTGCCCAATCCCATCTCACGTTGCCCGTTCATCCCCGTCCACGTTCACGCTCACTCCAAAGGGTACCTGGGGTGGCACTGGCGTCAAGAAAAAACCGCCTAAACCCCACCTCGTCAAAGCCATACCAGGCATCGCCCCTACCGCCCGTGCAGACCACACCAAACCCCACGTGATCATCTCTGAGAAGCGCGACAAGAAAGCGGCGCGGTTCTTGGTGCGTGATCTGCCTTATCCATATACGAGCACGGCGCAGTTTGAGCGACGGATGGGGGTGCCGTTGGGGAGCGAGTGGAATACGCGGGTTGGGTTCCAGAGGGGGACGTTGCCGCGTGTCGTGAAAAAGGTGGGTGTCTCGACGTGGCTATATGGTGCGGGCTGACCGAGACGCGATGTAGACGGGCGCTGTGATCGATCCGTTGGAAAAGTTATTCTAGTGGTGGATGGGATCCATCAAATTCTCAAAAAAAAAAAAAAGCGTCTTATCCAACGACTTGGAGGGCATGGAACATGGTTGTGCTTTCACGATATGTACTGTAGTACAGCAAGTGTAAGCTTCCACCATCCCTCCGTACACATATCATTTGCCTTGACGGATGTCTCGAAATGAGTTTATCTTCACCTAGTTCGCGACTGAGTGGTCCTTATAGAGTCCTCTCTTATTCGGTTCATGTGGAACGAGATTGGGCAGTCCATATATGTGCCACACCGTTTCTATGCAAGCATGGATGATGTTGTCTCGAGATTTCATGAAATCGCCCGAGACCCTTCGGGTTTTGCGCCTGTCCTCAACGACCTCGGATTGCTTGTCCGGTCCGTTTGGCGCGGAAAGGAGCTGGGACCAGATGTTGTCTACCCAATGCTGCGTATCAGGAAACGGCAGTCAGGACGTCTAGCGAGGTTAATTCTGGAGTACGCCGGGGCTCGACACCATCATGAGCGTTATGCAGAAACAGCGTTTCCACAGGCATTGACCCACCTTGCGTCGCGACCATAAGTCTTGATAACGAAGGTTCTCACCCCATTGCTCGAAACAGATCTTTATGGTCTCATTATCATGCTCATATTCTGTCACGCCAACTTAGAACTCTGGCTGACAGCATTCGTATTCTACATGGAAGGTGTTAGTTCGTCCTGGAAGTCGCGGCTGCGAACCGAGTTGTGGGCTGCCCTTCTTACTTTCACCCTGCTTCTGTGCTTCTACGCTGTATTCCGGGGAGAAGGCACCCTTACACTCGCTCTACGATCGAATGCATCAATTCCGTGGTCTGCCGTTCTCTTCGATGAAGACTTTACTGTGGTCCTGAACGGGAGTCAAGCTGTCCTCGAGGCGATTGCAGAGAGTAGCTTCAGTTTATCTCACCCTAACCATGTGTTCCAAAGGGACGAGCGGCCTCCCCGACAGTCGTCCAGTGCCTTCGAAACCGAGATTTTTCGCGACTTGGCCTGCATCATCCTCCTTGGACTCGGTGTAATACTGTGGACGAATCACTAGCAAGACAACTACAGGTTCACCAACGAATCCTGTGCACTAGTGAACCCGCTACATCCCACGATAATCCTTATCAAATTGGCGCTTTTTTCAAATTTCTGTCACTTTATGCGCGCTATCGAGCCATGAAGAACTCCCGGCAAAATACTCCTTATCATCTGTGGCTTGTGTCCAGCGTTTTCGTTTTGCGCTCTCTTCTTGAGTTACCGGCCTCGAAACCATCCATCCCATTTCATTTGCCAAATTGCTCGATGCTCTCGGGCGTCCGTCGGTTAAAGAATGGCAGCTCGATACCTCTGCGGCAGCAGCGACATTCCAGTGCCTCGTCATCTGTCACCACATCCCCCGTCCTGTCGACAACATTGATGTCGTTGCGTTCCTCGACATGCTTGTTCCGGATCAACGAGACGTGTGGAAAGCGTGGAAGGAGAGGGTAGCTGATCGTATCGCGCACGAGACGGACATTCCGTTTGCGCCGACGATACCGACGTTTGGCGACGAACGTCAGGTGCAGCTTGGAGACCTCCTCAGAGAAGCACAGTCCGGGTATGATATTTATAGGACTCTCTATGATCGGCCCGACCGAGCAACCCGCCAGTGATGATTTCACGATCAGGTTTGTTAGTATACCTATCGTTTGTCACTCGCGCTCGTTCTGACGTGGATTGGATATGGATCATGTGTAGTGCTGCCTGCTGTCATAAATCCCATTCGTGGTCTATTCAACCCTTCCAGGCTCCTCATACAACGTCTTCTTTACGTCCCACTGCCCATGCCCATCACATCGTCTCACATTGCCCGTTCATACCCGTCCACGGTCACTCAAAAGACGCCTTGGCCAGCACTAGCACCCGGCACCACCTTGAAGGGAAAAATTAAAACCTCCACCGCGTCCGATCCAAGTTCAGCACAGTTCGAATCGAGGAGCGCCGCTGGCTGACCAAGACGCGATTTCAAGAGGCCACTACAGCCGAACCCGTGACCGATTCGTTCGAAACGCTATGCTAGACACCGGCCAATCGGTCTGGCCCAGAACGTGATGATGGATGGGTTCCGTCAACGGCATATGTATCCGACGACTTGGATATGAACTGGCGTTCGAATCGTTCGAATCAGTCCCAAAGGAAGTACATACAACGAAATGGATACACTTCATCGCCACCTGGCGTACATGAAAGCAACAAAGACGTTGGTCCGATTGCTTCAAGTCCACCGTGTTCAGCCAAGGTCTACTAACACCTACATTCTTGAAGTACACAATTCTCGAATGTTGGACGCATGTCGTGCGGTGCTTACAGCGGTGTGGGACCTTGGACCCTTGCATCATCTCACCGTGCACCTCAGGGACCTCCTCCCGAGAGAGAAGCTCAGCCCGGGTATGATCTGTATGTATGAGAGAGGGTAGGGGCTTTCTGTGATCAGCCGGTGATGTGAGTAGTCATGATCGTTTTAACCTTGTGTTTTTTTTTTTTCCGCTTTCGATATATCTAACGATCGTACTCGCCCTGACGTCGATATGCGCGTAGATATACATGTATGCGGTGTGATGTGTAGACGCTACTCGCGGCCCCTGCACGGCCTTCGAGTTCGTGTTCAACAACACGAGGTGACAGAGATATCGAGTCCCATCCGCTTCCAATTCTTGTTCGGCTACCCAAAACGAACCCCCGAGCGGTCTTGGAAAAAAGAATGGAAAACGAAAACGATACGAGATCGGCCCGAAAGCCGATGCGACGACGTCGAGGGGTCCGAGCCAATATCAATACGACCCTTTCTTCGCTTCCACTTTCCAATTCTTGTTCGGCTGCCCACACACACAGTCTTGTATTGGAAAAAGAACCCAAACCCGTAAGAGACCGGCGCTGATCGACTTGAACCCACCCAGCGAGGTCCATACGACCCTTCCAGGGGTGGAAGAGGTGGGCCGTCCCACTGAGCTGGCTACGATCGATATGCTGGCCGTTTACAGAAATAAGCTTGGCGTATGTAGTTGCTCAGCACCCTCGATCGATTCGTTATCCCATCATAGCCATATGTATATGTATATATCGGTTCTAGCCCCCGATGCGAGTGATGGATGGGATCTGTCATCCGTTGGGCGTTTTCTTGTTTAGCCGACGAGTTGGGATAGATTCCGAAATCGTTCTAGAGAAAGTCGCGGTCCGAGTCCGAAAGGAGGTACGACAGAAATACACTTTTTTTCTATTCATCATCTTCTTCATCGCCACCCGGCGTACATGAAAAAAATGAAACAAGACAGTGGGTCCATCGGTGATTAAAAACCCTCGATACATACAATACCACACAACTCAATAGAAAGCTCCATGAAAAAAAAAGGTTGAATGAATACCGAAACACAGCTAGTTCCATTGTCTAGACTCGCAACGACGATGAATGAATGAATGCCATATCCACTTCTTCGGTTCGGAGGCATCGTACCGAGAACGTTGCTCTCTTCTAATTGAATCCTCGGGGCGCAAACCTTGACCATCGCGTCTCGTCAGCCATGTTCACATTGCCGCGCTCGTCGGTCGTCGTTTGACAAGCCGGCCAGGCGATCGCACGCCTTGAGATATCGTGCTCGACGTGGCACCCGTCGGACGACCATGCGTCCCTCCACGCCGTTTCCGATCGTTCGGGTCCGGTCTCGTGTTCGCCATCGCCGTGATCGTCGCTGTCCTCGTCTCGGTCTTGTTCGGTACGAACCCGGTGGCGCCGACCAGTGGCGCGGAGGCGCGACGCCTTCCCAACGCCCCATCTTCTCCTACCCACTCCCCCGGATCCCCTCCCTCCACACCTACACCCGCTCGTCCACTCGACCATCCCACAACGCGATCGCGCCACGAGACCAACGTCTTGCACAGTCGACCCACCTTTTGCCAGGCACGCCCAGCACGCCCGGTCCGACCGTCCACGCCTGAAGAGCGAGGTACAGCGGCCGGATCATCCTCCATGTGCCTCCTCTTCTTCTTCTCGTCGACCACGTCACCCCCATCACCGCGCGTCCAAATACGCTTGCGCCCAGCGACGCCGCCAGAGGAATACCCACGAGATCCACCACGGCGCACACCAAGGCTATCGGCACCGCGCCGCTCGCCAAGGATTCGCACCGTCGCTCGGTGGCCCCTGTCATGGCAAGGACAGCAACATGATACAGACACGGTGCCAGCTCCGTCGACACGGGGGCCCGACCGAGGTGGAACGTTCCAGGGAACCCTCTTCGCTTCGGCCTTGTCCGTGGCGTGATGGTGTTCGCCATCGCTGTCGCATTGGCTTCTGTCAGGGGAAGGTCCTTCGACCCGAAAAGAGGGCAGATTGAACCTTGCACTTGTCTCGTCCCTGTGCTGTGCCTGTCCTGACCAGGGGGCACTGTATAGAAACCAAAGAAGAAACGTGGTCAGCCGGCAGGGCCACATTCGATATGAAAAATGAATGAATGAATGAATGAAGAAGAAAAAGGATATTGACATGGACTCCGACGACGGACCCTTCTCGTTCGCGACCTGTCGATTAGTAAAAACCGAAATCATCGCAGGGTGGCAACGAGGCAGGGACGCATGGCTTACTTCGGTGTCAGCATCCATGACGGAACACGACTGCGATAGGCTAAGCGTGTCTAGGGCGTCAAAGTATATGGTATTATCGGAAAGGGGCGAATCTGCACACGCATCGGGACAAATGGGTGCACCATCCAGGGCATCGACCTGTGCAAAAACCATTCCCATCAGGGTCAAAACCGCCTTCATAACCACATGCCAGAGCGCGACAAGGGAAAGAAAGATACCCGCCAGTGGCGTTGGAGAGCTCCACCTATCCCCATCTTCGCTAGTCAGATATTCCGAGACCTGTCAGAGAAAAACAAAAAGGGGGTGGTCATCGTTGGTCCCACGGCCACTAGAATACGCCGAGATGGCCACATAACTCTTCTGTCACGCATGTCAGCAGACGGCGCGGTGACGACGTTGCCCGAAACGACGTCCCTAGTGTGATCGATCGCTGTCGAGCATCAGAAGATCAGTTCCGCGGCGTCCAAGTATGTACACGCACGTCCACTTCCCGCACGGAGCTTGGCGAGGGAACGGAGAGGTACCGCCGTTGGCGCTGGCGTTCATTCGAGCACGGTGTCCGAGGCTGCCATTGTTGGCAGTGGACGTTCGAAACGCCGTGTGGACATGAATCGACGTACCTTGCATGCCCGCTGTGGTCCAATCATCCGAATCTCGCCGAGTTCTGTCGCGGCCATACCAGTCCCGCCTGAATACGGCCATCCCCAACTCGAAGGGGCATGCCCCGGCGTCCCCGCGAGCGCCGCATAAAAACCTATCCAAATGAAGGGATCACGACGCGTCTTGTCGAACAACGAACGTCACGCGCACTATATTCGTGAGGAAACTTGTACAGAGGATCAGGGGGCGACGCCGGGATCTCAAACGACTGCGCCGATAAGCAAGTGAGCCGTCAGATGCCCGTCGTCTGAGCAATGGTGGCGACGATACTCGCCGGCTTTGGCTTGACGATCAGCTTGATGGTGCGAGGCAGCGTCATCGCGTGCGTGGAGCGAATCAGAGTCGTGCAAATGTGGACGGGTTGATATTCTACATACAGCGTTCCAAAAGTACGGAGAATGAATGTCTGTCCCACAACTACGAGCTCGGCAGATCGATCCCCGCCGACCTCTACTCATTAGAGACTCCAGAAAAAAAAGACACACGACGGCCCGTGCGCCTGCAAGACATCAAGACGACACCTCACAGCGAACCGATGCGGTCAGGTCGTTGTTCCACCAACGTAACGGGCCCTTGGCGTATCTAGCTCAACCAGGGGCCCTGACTAGTTGGTGGGTGTCCAACCGAGCGTCGTCTTGGATAGAATGTCTTTTTTTTCCACGAAAGTCCTCCCATCCAAGACGAGTCAGTTGATGATGAAAGAGTCTTTATCTTCATCAACAAGAAAAAAAAAGGTCATGACTAATCTATTCGCACGCCCTTGTTCCGTATTTGGCAAGTGACGTTGTTCAGTGTACGGCCCTCCCGTCCCGTTTATGCACCCGCCCCGCCTTCATCACGAACCGAATGCTCTCCGCGGACACCGCGCCTTCGAAGTTCCCCTCGAGGTCCCCGGACGTCCCAATCACATCCGCAGCGAAACCCCGTCGAATCGCGCCAAACGGCACCTCGTTGTCCCCCTGCCACCCATCCTCGAGCATCCCCGCCAACCGCGCTGCCCCCCTTGCTCCCTCCCACCCCATCGACCGCACGCACGTCCACCCTCCGAGCGTACCCCACCTCAACACCCGCCGCCAGTCCGCACCCAAGCGCACCATCAGCACCATCTCTAGCGCGTTCTCCCCGTGCGCAAACGCCCCCGTGTCCCCCCCACACGCAATATTCTCCATCCCCTCCTCCAGCGCTGCCCGGAACGCTTCCGACGTGCGCACCCACGCAGTCCCCCCCTGCGACAGCGTGTAGTACACCGCGAGCGTCGGGACCCACGTTGTGTTCGACCGGGCAAGCGCACGGAGCACCCGCCGCTGCGCCCCGTCCGCGTCGTCCACGTCGACAAGACCATACCCATGCTCGATCGAATCCACGCCGAGCGCCACGAGCGTCTCGATCGTCGCAGCAGTCGTTGCGTGCGCCGCCACCTTGACGCCATACCGATGTGCGCATTCAATCATCGCCCTCATCTCTTCCTCGTCAAACGTGTTCATCGACACCCCTCCCGTCTCCGCGGAGACATCGCCCATCCTTAATCGCACACGGTAATCTACATTAAAAAAAGCATTATTCCCATCATACATCAACGCCGAAGCGGAAATGAAAGGACGGTCTAGACCCCCAAAACGAGGTCGACGCGACCAAAGAAAAAAAAACTTGCAGATGAGACCCACTCGAATCCGACCTACTCACCTGCATAAATCTAGCCCACCCCCAAAGAAAAAGAAAACGTACAACGTGTATCAATCGAAGCACCCAATATGGGCGTCGTGATCAAGGACCGGGACTCGTCGTCAATGCCTATATACACGCACATACAGACGCATACAGTCGTACCTTGATCCAATCAGCACCTGCGCCGATTTGTCGACGGACGGCCTTGATACATG
>JBBPMK010000270.1:0-29968 GCA_038090295.1 Boletus semigastroideus
AGGAAGATACGCAAGCTTCCTGATCCAGTCATCTCGTGTAGCGATTACACGGGGCCGAGGACTATTGTGGTCTGCCTTCTGTGGTAATACGTTTGACATGATGATCCGGGCTAGTTCCATGGTTGGAATATTTGCAAAAGCGCGTGTGATGGAAGGAGGGAGAGAAAGCGCTAAACAAACCGTAGACTCAACAGCTCATATACCACAAACGAACAGCCTTCATTTCAGCTAGATATAGTGAACCCTTTGCTATATAAGTATGTCAATACAATTCACCACGGTTGAACCGAAGAAGGATAGCTGAGCTGCCTATCGCCAATTAAAACGTTAAAGCTCCCTTTTATTCTCTTCGCCTTGTGCGTCTTCTTGTTGTTGCTTTCCTTTCCCCAATACCACCTCCATTCATCACTTCAAACTGCCCGGTTCTCCCTTTCGCTTTTGTTCAAAAGGAGGAAACGGTTCAAGAGATATCGACCCTCTAAATCTAGTCCTGACTCCTGTAGAGGATGATGGCGGTACAGGTGACGCAAGGAATACTATACCAGGAGAGCTCGCAGGTCATTCGCTTTATTGACGATCCCAGCTTTCTCCGTGAAAGAATGAAAAGCATGAACTTTCTAGCATGAACTTTCTGGGGCCGGGCGAAACAGGGCGGGCGGTGCATTACCACCAAGACATTCAAAACATACAAAATGCGGATATAGTGGACACGCAAAAGTCTAGAGGAGGTAAAACCCACAATCTTTACGGGACGAGTCACCATGATCAGCGTCATATAGCACGGTATGTACTAAGCGAAGACGCACGGTTTATTGTAATATCCCTGAAATGTCCCCCAATATCTACATGCGTTCGACCACTTGTTTTTGACAGTGCATGGAGTTGCAGGTGGAGTCGTCGTCGCTCGAAAGGTCGCCAGCTTGTTGTCGTCTGTTGTGTCCTCGTCGCCGTTCAGCCAATCAGCCAACCACCGCACGTATCGCAGGCTGCAGCCAGTCTCAATAAAGAACGTATGGCTCACGAATCTCCTACTCAACCCTTCAGTGCTGAGCTCGATCAGCCAGTAGATCTTGCTCAGCATGACTCTTTCAATCGCAGACACGAGTCTACCAGATTCGTCGGATTCTTCGCGGGACACACGTCATTGAAACGAGTTCTCTTGGATCCGGACAGCGAGGCATCCCATTCCATCATCTCTGTCACATCCTCGATGGTTCCTGCGTGTCACTTGCACACGATCTCGCGGTGGACCAGGCGTTGACTTGCAACAACCACGCGCGCACTCACCCGACTCTCGACGATATCGTGTAGCTGGAGATTGCAACTTTGGCACGTATTCGTTTTCCTCCACGCGTTTGGCTGCGTTGACCTGTTCCACAAATCTTTGTTTGCATCCACGTATCCCACCATTCATCCCCGAACTCTCCCAGAAACTGAACCACACGCCATGCGTCGCCCAAATCGTTCCCAACCCCCGCACGATGGCCAGCTTACCGCTGATACGCGCTTCGACGTCGCTGAGGGTCGCCCTGCTGCAGAGGCTTTCTATGGCTTGTTGGATTTCGAGACGCGCTGATGCGCCGTCGGGATTGCACATGGAGCCGGCGCACAAGGAGACGCTGTCTCGTGGCGTTCGATGGACGAGTTGGGGATCTTTCACAGTGGGCTGTGGAGTACGCTATACTCATGTACATTTATTAGATTCACACTGCAATCACCATGCCCATGCGCTCGCTTTCAATGTCCCGCTATTCTGCAAACTTTCGAGTAGGAACCAGTGGTACCATTAACAGTTCAGACACAGAATCAAGATGGTACGTTACGCGTACATACTCTCTCGGATACAAATTCGCCAGAATATACATCAAAAGCATTTCTTCATCATAGCGCTCCCATTCAGTCAGAACCCATTGGGCCTGGGCGGCCAGGTGTACACAAGCTGCGGCTGCGGTGTCGGGTACTGCATAGGCGCATAGGGAACACGTCGCCGATTCTCTCCCAATTCACCAAGTCGCATTCTCTCCCTGAACGCCGCCAGCTCAGCCTCCGGGTCATCTTGCTCCGTGATCGCGACGTTCTTCCAGGGCTTTGGGTCACCCTTCGGACGCGACGCGTTGGAAAATTCGGTGAGACGCAGCGTGACATCACCAGGGCGAGTCGCTGGGTAGAGTCGTGAGCGATACGGCTCGGAGTGAACGACGGTGCCATTCCTGGCAAAGGAGAAAACGTTGGGGCCGCGGGTCCAGGTGGGATTGAAGAACGTGTCGAGGTGGAAATCCCTGGTCAACGCGGGCTGTGCGTGTCGCGTGAGCTCTAGTTTTATATTGGATGCAATGGCTACGTACCCCTTGCGCGGACGGGTGATGAGATTCGTTACCACGTTGATATTCATTATATGGTGCGGTGGGAGCAGCTGCAACGTTGCTGGAGCGATCGGAGGATAAGGTGCCAGTCGCCGCCGCCGCCGCCGCGTTTGCAGCTTGGAAATGCATCGTGGGACGGGGTTGCATTTGTGCAAAGAGTATGTATGATGTAGGATTCGCCGGAAAGCGGTAGAGCGTTAGCAGGAATATAGCTAGCAAGGCGAGGATATGACTAGTAAACAGGTGAGTTCGAGTTTGTGCTCCAGTACCGCGAGGAAGGTCCCTTTTATACCGTCGTGTTCTAGAGCAAATTAAAGTGCTACTTGGTCAGATCAAAGCAACCCCATGGACCGCACAAAGTAACTGGACGACTTTCTTGCCCGCTTAAATCCACTATTGTGGTGTTGCTCTTCTCTGGACCATCGCTTGGGCCATTCCACAGCTCGACGAGAGATAATCAGCCAACAACAAAAGGCATACGGCTGACATACCGCTTGGGTCCTCAGATGGACCCTACATACACGATTGACGCAATACGCATCCAATGCAGAAATTTGTGCGTCAGCCATGATCAATGTGAGCGCGGAGTTCTGGCATGAGTCAGTGAGCAGGTCACAGACGTGATAGTTTACGGGTCATTGCCAAGATCCGGTATAGCTGAACCAAAGCGCTATGCGACCGGGTTACTAGTACAAGCACAAAGAGTCGAGGAAAATGCCAGCTTGGACATCGGTCCATGCAACTCCTTACTGGTTCCGGCGTCCTCAGTTCCTGGCTGATTACCTAAGCGTATACTTCCAAACTCTCACCATTACTCTGCGGTCCAACAACGCGAACAGCTAACGGGCGACATGACGACGAGAGAGTGAGTGATTCCAGTGGAAAATACCTGTCTGCTTGTCGCTCTGTGGATTCTCTTAGTGCGATTTTCAAAAATACCAGTGTCCCAAGGGCTGAGTATTGGAAAACGGAAAACCGTCTCTTCTCTCAGCAATCAGATCGTGGAACTTCCTTCGAAAGAATGCCGAGTGATTTCGTGTGGTTTTTCCATCTCTTGCGTCTCCTGATGTTGCCCACAGATGGAACAAGCGAATTCCGGGGCTATACACGTCCACTTGGAACGACATCATCAATCAGCAGCCATCGATTCTGATTGATGGACCTCTAGCACCTGCGTAACCAAGTCGCGGTTGTAACCCAGTCTTCAAAGCTGTTTTATGGGTCCATCCAGGATAACGTTGCGTATGGGAGTTCCGACGACATGGCCGACGAAATCTAGCGACCGCATGGGGTGCTCACTTGGCTCAGTGGGCATAAGGATCTCTGGTGGGCAAGCCCAACGTATGCGCATGTCTGTCCCGGGTTGTAGTCCCAACGAGGATTCTGGCTTCAGAGTGATGTTATGCAGAATAATCAGTGCAGATCTGTCATCATGTGGTTACCATCGTAGAAGAAAACTGGACAACTGCGCCGGAGTGCCTGGAGTATCGATCCTAGCCTCTAACCTGGAAGGGCCGAAGAGCCTAGTGCGCGCGATCTTCGACCGGACCAACGGTCCGGTCTTGTGTTCTGGCGAACTTAGTACCAATCCTGTTTGGCTTCGGTCTGGATTAAAATCGTGGCGTAAACCATACGAACGCAGTGCCTCCGTCATTCTTCCCTAACCTCTCCCTCCTAAATGCTTCATTCTTCTCCTTTTCGCATCAGAAAAACCAAAAACATGACTGACGATTTTCATCCACACAAGTCTACAATACGCCATCGTTTTCGTGACGTTTCTCACATGAAACTGACAGACATATTCAAGTCCCTGCGACGCCGAAGACCACGCAGTAACGTTCCTCCGCGATATTCTTTACATTGTTCAAGGAGCTTTCACCCACCTCCTGCAGACTACCATTCTTCGCGTGTACCACCCCCTTCACCTGATATTTTGTTCCATGTCGATTACCGCTCCGATGCTATCGGCATCCTGAGTTCCGCAGAGTCGGACTGCTTATCTGGTATGAGCACCTCAGGCTGCGGCGACAAATCCATCCTCGCTGTTGCAGAGACGAAGCACCATCTCTCCCCACGTCCCTTTCCAACATTCGCTACATCTCCCTCCTTGTTTCAACTGCGCTCATCGTCGACAAGGGACTATCTAGTCGACCAATTGGAACAGCATTTACGCCAACTGAGTCTAGGAGACGCCAGTCCGGATCTCCCAGAGCACTCCTTACATGACATCGAGATGGACGTGTGCAGCGTTTCCAACGTATCTCTGCCACGATCCACTGACATCGGGACGTCATCCCGTCCCGCACGCACAGACAAGAATTCTCGAAAAGCACGCTCTCGTGCTTCGCCTCGCAACGAGAACGTCGTGCCTATGATCCTCGTCACGTCCGTCGACCCCAAGCATGTCAAACCCCTCCCTCCTTCGACCTGGCGGTCGACCAGAACGCTGTTTGGCGCATCCAACGTCACGAACCAGCCTACTAACCAGCCTACTTACCACGCGTCTACTAAACGACCCAAGTCGAAATCGCCCCACGACGACCCTTTTACCACGCACCCCCGCGGCCGCGCGTTTCCCCCAGATTATAGCCTCACATTCCGACTGCCCGCTTTTCCCGTGACTCTTCCAGCAAGTCCACTCAATTATACTCCTGAGACGCCAACACCGATGTGTTGTGGTCACTCTGGTGATTGTCGGGGCGATCTATGGGAGGTGTTGCATCCACCGCTTTTCGCCGGTAAATTTACACTACCGCCGTTCAAGTTGCCGCCCGTGAGCACGGGTCTTTTTAGTGATATATCTGGTCTTTAAGCGTTGTCTGGATGTCGTACTGAATCGTGTACAGGCACTATCTGAGGTGGCGGTCAGTTTGCTATGCACCCAGAACGAACTGCTGATGTACAGGCGGGATGACGATGTTGATACAAACTTTGTCC
Organism: Boletus semigastroideus; assembly: GCA_038090295.1. Taxonomy (NCBI): domain Eukaryota; kingdom Fungi; phylum Basidiomycota; class Agaricomycetes; order Boletales; family Boletaceae; genus Boletus; species Boletus semigastroideus. The sequence goes on from JBBPMK010000270.1 coordinate 5,301, forward strand.
ACATCGTTGCTGTGCTCGGTGTATCGGATGGATATGATACATAGTACTTGTTATATGCTGGCATATATACACACTTGCTTGATTGTCCAGCGATCTCGATCTCCACGCAGCCACATATCTCACCGCTAGCTCGGCCCCCGATATTCCAAGTCTAGCAATGTGTATCCTCACTTTCAGGTTTGTTTTTGCGTGGATCATGCCACGAGGTCGTTCTCGTATTGTGATTGACAAAGTACACCTGGCCCGTCTGTGCCATCCAAACTTCCCATCCATCCGGAAGCGGGCCAAGCTCAGGAGCAGCCACAACGCACTGCGGATCAAGCGCGCCCGGACGCGCCGCCTTACTGCCTGGCGGCACCACATTGCCCGTACGCGGATCCAGCCACGTCGTCGTTTTCGTCTTGTGGTCGACGAAGTACGGCCGACCCGACGACGTCAGCCTGACTTCCCATCCGTCCGGGAGCACGCCCAGCTCAGGGCCCGGGGCAGCCTCAGCCCCACTGGCAGAAGACAGCGGATCGACCGGAAGGGCCGCGGCGCCCATACGCGGATCCAGCCACGTCGTCATTTTCGTCTTGTGGTCGACAAAGTACCACCGACCCGAGGGCGTCATGCGGCGTTCCCAGCCGTTCGGGAGGGGTGCGAATGCATGCACGGCGATACGCAAGCGCGGATCGACGAACGTCGTCGTTTTCGTGCGACGATGCACATAGTATGGCCGCCCGCGTGGCGTGCAACGTTCTTCCCATTCCCATTCCAATTCATGGAGCGAGGCAGCGGCACTGCCATTCCTGGAACCGTCACTGGATGACTCGGGTGGGGGTGGATGGGAGGATGAGGTGATAGAATTGTCCGAGTGGTCGTGGGAACTGGATTTGTCGTTTTCGTCTGATGGACGGCCAGAACCGACGTCACCGTGAAGGATCGAACTGCTTGGATTATCGAAAGAAGACGCTGTGAAAATGCTTGACTGAGGGAGGGATGGTAGGGGCCGAACGGGTGAGTGACTCGACTTTTCGCACGTAGGGGACTGGTTGGATGCTGGGTCGTCGGGAGACGTAGAGGAAGACATGGATGAAGATTTCCAAACAGAGAGGTGAGTGCGGTCTTGTGATGGATGGTATAGAAACAACGGGTGGGAAAGACCTTTCATAAAGCACTCTGATGGGCGCCAACCATCTCTAGGATGGACTCGGATCGCTTCACAACATGAATTATTGACATGCTTCCCATCTGATTGATTGTCGCCTCCGTCCTAGACCCAATCCACTTCGTACAACTCGGATCATCTTACAACTCCTCTTAGGGCTGCTTTGAGTAGTTCGTGGACCAACCCATATCGTCTTTTATGTCTCGACGTTGACAAAGTCCTGGATTTCATCCGTCCGGGGGCTGGCCATTAGGAGCAGCTGCAGTCGCTGGCACCCACTTCTTCGTCGGTGTGTGGATCAAGCTACCTCCTTGTTCTGTATACGGTCGACAAAGTATACCCGCCTACGGCGTCAACTTGGCCTCTAATCACATATCCGATAAATACGCCCCTCTGTTCTTTTCTCTATTTCAACCTTCTACCTTTCGCTGTAGGCACGGGCAGAGCTAGATATTCAACTCCTCGCTATCCTCTTGCCATGGACGTACTGATTAAATATACATTCAATCCCGACCATCTTGAGTATAAGTAACGAGCCATTGCCTGCTACCCGGAAATCCCCTGCAGAACGCCGACGTACCCAAGATACAACGTCACCCCTCACGATTTCAACCCCTCAATGAAAATCCAGCCGACTTAGCATCACTGTACAACGGCCCCCTGCCGTAGGTTTGATGAAGCGTGGGTCATCCCACGTCGTTGTCTGAGTATCATGATTAACAAAATACGCCCGACCCGTCGGTGTCACCCGCAGTTCCCATCCGTCTGGGAGCGGGCCAAGTTGAGGCGCCGCCGCGGGCAATCGCGGATCAATCCACGTCGTCGACCTCGTGCGATGATCGACAAAGTATCGCTTCCCTTCTGCTGTGAAACGTTCCTCCCATCCTTCCGGCAAAGGAGTGACGTGTGCGGCAGCGTTGTTAGATGATGAGTGTGACGGCGAGGTATGACTATTGTGCGGAGAATGGCGGGATCCTTCGTTTGACAGAGGTAAGTCAAGTGGGAGTGCCTCGGGGGGAGCGGGTGTGGGGGAGGGTAGGCCGTTGAGCGGAGGCATGCAGGCAAAGCTGGTTCCGGGACTGAGGAGAGGTATACGTGGTTACGTTTGTGCTGACAGCAGTCGACAGAAATAGATTTACTACCACCGAGATGCTTAACTGAGCCGAACAACTGAGCCGAAAGTAATCAGATTCGGTAATAGGACAGTAACTTTCACCTCAGACATGGACGCGTTTGTTTGTTGAACATACCTGTCGCAAATTCAGTTACAAATTCAGATTTTGACAATTAATTTTTAGTACTCAAATATTTACTTCATATTGTTGATATGTAATAAAATTTGATCACATATCCTAGTCTGTATTGCCAAGACTTATGGTAGTCCTATTTTGGCTATGAGAACAATAATATTTTGAATTCTTGTCGAATTTAATTGTCTCTAAACATCTAGCATTTGTTCCAGGAAATTATGTGGGGTATCATAGCAACGCCGCATAAATTTGAGGAACAACTGCTGAATATAGAAAAACAATTAGGGTTCAGAATATTATTGTTTTATCGTTATAACATATGTTAGTGCTACTCGTTGGATCCACCTCAGAGCGGACATCCACATCGGCTAGTTCCGATGTGGTGCCGCATGGGAACGCAATAAATGCTGGTAGGACTGGAACTGGAAACGGTAGCTCGGCTGGCCCGTGGGAGTGGCTTATCGCTATCTTCACCCATACCAGCCTCTCGGAGGGTCGCGCACGCACACCACCCTGGTTACTGCCTTTGCCTACTCCCTCTGAGCGTTATAAGCTGGGAGTTCACCTACACGGTCCTGGAAGGATGACAATCGGGGTAGCGGTGAAGCCCCCTGACGAGAGCTCTCGTCTCTCTACCTGTCCCTGGTCGCACTGTCCCGAGCACGGGCTTAGCGCGGACCTAATCCTGGGAGAGGGTCGCCGACAGGCTACACAAACAGGCTCGATGGCCCAGGTCGGTCCGTCCCTCGCACAACTGAGCCCCGAAGGTCTCGGCAACACACGCCACCTGACAACCATAATCAAATTTAACATATCAACAATATTTATTAAAGTATTTAATTTCTAAAAAGTCGTCCTTACATTCTAAATTTGCAACTGATTTTTTCACGAGTTACAGTTCAATCACTATTATAAACTACTACAGTGGACCCCTCCATGTCAGTATCACTCAGCGTGGCGGGGGGATGCCTCGTACCAGACACTAGCATTCGAAGATGAATTTACATGGCCAGAAACTTTGATCAAGCTGCCTTTCACCTTGTCGAGGAAACCGGCCAGTCGGGCATGTTTCTCGCTGAGCTTGGAAAAACATACCATATAAGCGAGGTGGGGATATTATAACGGACCCCTGGTTTCGCCTGCAAGAGAGTAAAAACTGCAATGTGACGCCTTTGGTTGTTGCAGCGTGTCTCTTCAGACGTTGAATTATTCTTTTTGACGATTTGCTTCAGTAGAGTCCGTCTGTACTTATGAAGCCCGTTTTCACAACGATTCACTCTGGCGAACTGTATTACACGTTCGTTACCTTGGCTCAGTCCGCACTTCCCTTTCTGTCGCAAATTACCGTGGACGCTCGGTCCGCGTTTGCTCCGGGAACGCGTGACATCAGGTAATCCCGGTTGCTAGGACCACCTTGTCACGGAGATCAAGTGAGCCGATACTACGCAAGGGATGTGCTTGCACAGTCACTTGTCAACAGTCCTATTGCAAAATCTCCTTTTCCGACATGCAATCGTAGTACATGTGACGATGGCCTATGAAAGGTATAAAACGACCTTGAATCCACCCTCCAAGACTCCAGGAAACTATCCCCTCGTATTCGGTGAGTCTTAATGTCCTCTCTCTTTCCTCTACATTGCCTCAACTGCGTCTGTTATTCGCAGTTCTCAACCTGAAAAGTCAGACTAGGTATGGGGTTGTGTTGAAGGGTTCTAACCCTCTCTGATTCACAGCTACAGTATAATGACTTCAGATTCAATCACTATCGTAAACTTCAGCGATGGAACCCTCTATGTCAGTCTCACGCAACGTGGCGAGCCAGGGGACGCCTCGTACAAGGCAATAGCATCCGGAAATGAATATACGTGGATCAGAAGCTATGGTCAAGCTGCCATTTACCTCCTCGAGGAAACCGGCCAGTCGGGCCTGTTTCTCGCTGAGCTTGGAAAAACATACCATATAAGCCGGTCGGAGGTATCTTAACGGACCCCTGGTTTCGCCTGCAAGAGAGTAAAAACTGCAATGCGATGCCTTTGGTTGTTGCAGCGTGTCTCTTCAGACGTTGAATTATTCTTTTTGACGATTTGCTTCCGTAGTGTCTGTCTGTACTTATAAAGCCCGTTTGCACAAACATGCCCAATGATTCCATCAGGCGATGGCAAGATGCCATTCTGGCGAACTGTATTGCACGTTCAGTACCTTGTGTCAGTCCCCACTTCCCTTTCGCTACTGGAGCGACCTACTAGTAGTTCTGTCGCAAGTTACTGTGGAAGCTTGGTTCGCCTTTGCTAGAACGTTTGACCCAAATCCGTCGTTTGCATACTTAGCCGCGCGAGGGTATACTAACACAACGGAGGCGTTGTCAAGTTGTGTTTGTGGTTCGCACCCTTGTCCCCGATATCGTACGCCGTTCACGCTGTATATCTGAGAAAACTGTTTTGCAAATGGAAAACAGTATCTGCAAACCCCCTAGGACATTGAATGCCACGATTAGTAAAGGGAATGTCCCTTGCCACGCTAAGCAGTCTAAACAACCCCGACATCTACGAGCCTGCACTTCATTTCTGAAAAAGGGCCACGTGGCAAGTTGGCAACAAGTAGGCAACCGCTTGAGGGTTCTCTATATCGTGTCTTTTCCATTCTGGAGACACGTGTGCTACGGTTATTTCCCAGATTTGGAGAAAGAAGCTCAAAGCTTATCCGACATCAACGGAACTCAAAATAAATACAGTAATATACAGACCGTGTGTACTTACTACTCCGTTGTGACCGCATCAGGGGGACGAGTTATAACGTTATCGCTTGAGGGACTCTACCGACACAACCGAGGCCGATGGCGAACTGTGATCGGAAGACGGCTAGCAAAAAAGGGAATTAAGGGTCAAATTCGTAGTCAGTAGTCTCAGACCAGTCTGAGACCGTTTTCCGATTCACAGATGCTCCGTGTCAATCGATCTGTTCGCTGGCACGTGGTCAATCGGTCAATCAAATAGCGCTGCGCAGGCTTGCTGACCGTTGTCGGTTATGTGTGCATGTGCTTGCCATTTCATCGCCCACTGGCATGTGACCTCATATTTTGATTTTTTGTCGTGATGGAAACTTATAATCTCGACCAGAGCTCAGTGTACAGATGTGACGGCACAGGGCAGATGAATGTAAACCAATATTCAATTCCGAGCATTTTTGCAACTTGAATGCACCCATTCCCAGCCTCTTGAATCCAACTCCACTAACACCCAATTTTACTTTAGTGTGTTACCCTCCCCTTGTGATACGTACAGTCATATCACCCCGCTCACCTGTGGATGTTTTTCCACGTCAATACCACGTGGTGTGAGTGATCTCGTGACAATGACATGTTTTCCGGGGGTCAACTGAGCTGGAAGTACATCTCGAGCAAGATCACTTGCGACATAGGCTCTTATTACCGAATCATCTCTGCTGAAACAGGGCACGAATGTTTCAGACACCAAGAGTGTGGAAGCACGGTCCATGTGACCATCACCCATGAAAGGTACAAAAAGACCACGGATCCAGCGTCGAGATTCCAAGAAACTATTGCGTAAACCCCTGGTGAGTTTTGGCGTCCTCTCTCTTGTCTCTAATACATTGTTTTAACTGTGTTTTTATTCACAGTTTTCGACTCGCAACTCAGACCAGGTAGATGTCGTGAATGGTTCGAGTCTTCTAGGTTCTGATTCCTACAGCTACAGGATAATGGGTGACATCTATTGCACAAACAATTCCGGTGGACGAATCCGCCTCAGTATCGAAACCTATGGTGAAGGAAGCGCAGGAGACGACCACTTCTTCGTAATGGCACCCGGGGATGTTGGTCGTTGGGAGAGATCGCTTTTCCAAACTGCATGGTACCTCACCGAGGAGGACGGCACTTCCCACATATTTGTCGCTCGACCTGGATATAACTACAGTCTTCCGATAAGCGAGTGACTTCTGGGGGGGATTATAGCGGATTCCTCGTTTTGTCTGAAAGGAAGTCGGAAATTCCAATATGATGTCCTTTGAAATTTCAGTGCGCCGTGCAGAAATTCGTGGCATACGCAATGCAGCTCAGGCTGGCAACCATCTAACCAGACCGGACCGGTCTAATGATGAGGCGCAGTACGGTCGGCAAAGTCCCATACACCGAGCGGCCTTTATGTAAGGGTCAGACCGTCCACTGCTTAACCGCTACGCCAAAATGCAATGATACTGAGTGATTACCACTCAGTATCTCGGACGGCATATATGCTGATTATCCAAGCACACAACATACTTACACTTTAGTGGCCGGGCTATCCATGTCACTGGCAGCAGCACGCCATCAGCTATATATGGTCACGACCGTCACGAGACTGATTTATCAATCGATAGACGATAGACGACGGTCAGGGTCACTCAAGGCAACAAGTGTTCCTGGTGCTGATGGTGCCCACTGTCTGTACATGTGGCCATGCACACCTTTGAGCCCCATCAGATCTGCTCTTCGTGCTCGTCGTAAGTCTTGCGACGCATGTTTGGCTACAGTACTCACTTATTACTTAAATTTGACGTTGTTCGCATCACTGCACAGCGCTGGGTATCCCCAATGAGCAAACTGCACTCCCTTGGCTCGCTACACGGCTCGTATAGATTTGTGTGTGATTCGTCATGACAATTCTCAATCTAACCACCCTCCGAGCAACGTCCCTCTCCGCCTGCCCAGTGCAACTAGCGATCCTCCTAAGACCGTGGATCTCCCCACGTCGTCCTACGCGTGTTATGGTCAATAAAGTACACCCGACCCTCCGACGTCGTCCGAAGTTCCCAGCCCGCCGGCAATGCACCCACGCCGTTGTCCGTAGAACCGTGTCCGTGGCTAGAAAGCCCAGGCTGGGCCATGTACGAGGAGGAGGAGGAGGAGGAGGAGGAGGAGGAGGAGGTAGGGTGCGAGTGAGTGGGATAGTTGACATGGTAGGACGTTGCCTGAGAGGACGACCCGGCCCCGGCTGCATCGGTCCGACGGTCCGACTCGGAGGGAGGTGAGCTGACATCAGCCCGACGGATGGAACTCCCTTGTGGTAGGACGCCATCGACGGGTGGCGAGACGACGCGTCCGCCGTGCGCTGGCATGTGTGTGTTGGACTGCGGTGGGACTGGCAGAGGTCGGCGCCGAGCGGCCGAAACAAGTGGATCGGTAATCGTGGGGGATTGGCTCGAGGATGGCGCATGGGGACTTTTAGGAGAAGCGGGATAGGACGAGGAGGACATGACGGCGAATTCCCCAGCTACGAACGAACGTTTGTGGGATTGACCTTGCCTGTCAATGGAAACAAGAATATGACGGAAAAAGAAGCCTGGAAGACTGAAGATCTTGGACCCAACGAGAGACTTTATTTATGTAAAATGGCGGCACGACGAGAGAAATGGAAACCATGGCGTGCGCAGTAAATAGGTGTCGTCCTGTCTATTGATGGTAACTGAGAGCACTGGCAAGACTTGACAACGTTGACACTGCCTCACGAAACCGATGCCGCGCACCTTCCCACCACATCTTTGAAACGGGCTATTCAATAATTGGAACTCGAAAAGATAACATGTGTACACGAAAACGAAAATAAAAGTGAGTATATAGATTTGTACCCGCGGATCTCTATTCCTGCACACAACTGTTTCCAGGCTCGTCCATCAGAGGTGAAAAAAAAGACGGTTGCGATCACACCGCCTGTCCGATCGGCACTTCCGTCCAGGCATCCCACCACACCGTGCGTCTTCGTTCATCCCCAAAGGCTTGTAAGAATTGAATCACACGCCATACGTCACCCCAGTCGCTGCCCAGCCCAAGACTCAATCGGACGACCCCCAACTCGCGGCCAACGTGTGTTTCTATTTCACACAATGTCGCTCCGTCGCATAGGGTTTCCATGACATGTTGGATGCCAAGAAGCGCAGAGGCGCCACCAGGGTTGCACATACATCCCGTGCGCAAGGAGATGTTGTGCATCGTAGCAACGTGCTCGATGAACGAGTTGGGAATCATGTCCCCAGTGGGCTGTAGGAAAATGATAATTGGTTGCGTGTTTGTCGTGGCGTACAATCACTCACAGAAAGGATGATGAACGAAACAGTCGACCCAGTGTCAGACTGTTCCCCAACCGATTTAAGTCGACGAGACGGAAGCTTGGAGAGAATTCTGACGACTGGCAATCCGTTTGTATCGTGTCGCAACTGAGCCATCGATGATGTAAGGAAATGCATGAGACATGATAACCGGAGTGGAAGGAAAGGAAGATAAGCAGATAGAAATCGAAGACCATTAGTGACTGCAGATAGCGTCAGGTAATTGACAGTTCCATCCTGTGCATACAGTCAACTTTCTCGACGAATGTTGTTCAATAGTTGATGGTGGTACCTCAAATTGTTCGTGCAACTTGACAGCTCTTGTAACCAGTGTGCCGGGAACTTGCACAATATTGACAGTACCGCCAGCGAACCAGGGCCGCTCCAGCATAGCCAAAAAACTCTCCTTCACGATGAGAGCTCCTACGCCCGTGGGATATCCGAACATCTTGTAAAAGCTGACCGCCATCGCATCAACGGGCGTCTCGGTTAACGAGATGACAGAGGAAGGTGCCAACGCGGCGGCATCCATCAGAGTAGTGTAACCAAGGGAGGATGCATGACGAAGGATTGAGAGCGGATTCTTCGAGTTAGAGATATTTGATTGACCGGTGAGCACGAAGAGCGATGGTGTGGATGAAGATACAGGGCGGTTAGTCCGAAGGATATCCTATTGAAGGCAAAAAGTCAATAGGAAACACGCATATATGCAGGTATCATCACATGATGCGTAGCTGTACCTTGGCGACTGACGGTTCGAAACCTCCGGTAGGAGTTGAAGGAATATAGTGTACTTTGGCCCCTCGCCGTGCCGCAAACTGCCGAATCCCATGGACGCTGTTGTGTGAATCGGCACCGAGAACAAAAGAACTTTCTTCCTGGAAAGGAAAGGCTTCTCCAACAAGCTTAAGCGCTCCCGTTGTGTTTGGGGTAAAGATCACGGTATAGCCCGCGGGTGCATGAAAGAATGAAAGAACCATTTTCCTAGCTTCTTCCGCGCATTCTGAGGATAGTCGCGAACTACCGTGGTAACAATTGAGCTAACTGGATTCTCCGAGGATGTAATCTTACCTATTACTGACCGAATGGGTGTTACCCATGATGCTTTGCGTGAGAAACCCACTGTGGACGCGAACGAGGCAATCAGGATGTTGGGCGCCACCCATATAGTCGACATAAGTTTCCCCTGCCCGGTCCAGTCTTGCGAATTCGTTTCGCCGGAGCGTGTCTATGATCCAGGTGTTATGGTATTCCGGGAACGCACGTAGGAAATCCGAGTAAGCTATGGCAGCTTGTTCGCCCAGCGATGTCAACTGGCTCTGGGGGATATAGGTAGATAAAGACGGGCGGAGCAGAGGGGGTGGGGGTAGAGTGGGTATGATGGGAAGCGATAGGGGTGGAGGGAAGATATACGACCAGGGATCGCTGTCTGTGCGGGAATGAGCCTTCTCGTGCAGGGTGTCGTTTGAAGAAAAAGATTTGCGAAGGGAAGGTTGCGATCTGTGGGACTTCAATGTAACGTGGGAGACGGGAAGGGGAAGACTGATGACGTTGATCTGGCGTCGCTCGTCTTTGGAGGATATGCAAGAGTACTTGTTGCCCATGAGTGAGGGAGAAAGAGGATCAGATACAGCCCCGGTGGTGTTACCCCGACCTAAATGGCATGCTTATAGATCCTGAGTAAGGGACACCAGCAAAGCATACCGAGAACGGCCTCTTCGAGCGTGAATCGTAGTCATCTCGGCAGGGAGGAGAACGCCGATTTGGCCAGGTCACCATATGCACACACAAATCCTGTACAGACTCGCCGTCTTCCCATCATGTATCAGCGGCTGTAGATCCATTCGGGGAAGCACTCTGTGCAAGTCAGCATTCCAGAGGTGCGCGAAATGAAATGTCACCATCGCCGAGAATTCCGTTGTCGCAAGAATAGAGAAGGTATGCCAAATGTGCGTGCACCTGAAAACTGTCCACGACATACCTGGAAACATCGAATCACCGTTCCCACAATCCACAGCTCGGTGTCGTATGGTAAGGTACTAACTAGTACGTATCTGCGTACGACACAACTGCCATTACGGAAACAACAGAGTTAACCCCTATTGATAATGATCTCTCCCGCACCGAGGCCATAAAATACAACGGCGCACCTCGGGGGAGGTGTAATTTTCGCTGTCGTAAGTAACGAAAGACGAAATGTAATCTGCTGCCAGATCAGTGGCCCCACATGGTACAACCACCTATATACTTCCACCTGTCCGGACGGAGCACATGAATCCGATCAGTCAAGGGTGGCTTGATTGGGGCTGGGCGGTGGTGTTGGGTTACTGGAACAGCCATGTCGGCGTCCGTTCCCAGGTAAGCCAAACGGGGTCAATTAGCACAGCCACTCCAACTCTTCCAAAATAACACACATCAAACTGAAAGAGACTTGCAATCGATCTTGTCGCTTGTTCTATGTCTGTCTTTTTGCTTTTCCTTGTCTGATGCCACTCACGCGTGTCCTAACAGTTCCTTTCACAACGACAGTTCGTCCTGGCCAACCTTCACAGCTTCAAATCCCAGTCGCGCGAGAAACTGCCTCTCATAAAACTCTCCTCGTATGACCAGTTCAGACACGTCCTTTCTCGCTTCATAACTGCGTCCATGTCTGGTGTTCTCGGTCAGCGACAGCATTCTCAAGTCGTCATTCCTGCAGCCAAAAATGGCGGTCTCAAAACGATACCCCCATATTGGTACCCATATACGACAATGGCCAAGGAGCGTTGGCTCGGAAGGGAAATATTAGAAATCGTTTCCACAGAGTTCAGAGATCGCAGCATGGAGTACTATGTGTGTCCTTCCCATGTCATCCGTACGATCTTGCGATCCCGATTGATGAACCCTTTGCATGTAGAGGTACGCTCTTGAATCAGGCGTCACTACCATCAACGGGAAGGCCGCGAAACCGGAGACCGTAGTTAGGAACGGGGACCGCATTGAGTGCGTATTTTCCCGCGCTGAAAGCGAAATCGTTAAAGTTGATCATGCCGACGCATCAAGGAACGTGGTTCATCGGCATGAACCCCCTGTCACAGCCACGCCAGTCAAGATTATACTCCATGACAAGGAACGGGATTTCATTGCGATCGACAAGCCCGGTAGCATCGTATGTCATCCTCGTCTGCCTTTCTCGACCCGATGTCCAAACTAAAATGTAGCCTGTACATCCAACGGGGAGGTATTGGAGACAGAGTCTGGTCCAAATACTCCAAGACGAATTCAGTTTTGACAAAGTGTATAGTGCGTCTCAGGTTCAGTACCGCCTCACCAGGCCCAGATGCTTATCTTCCCATAGCTATCAATAGATTGGATAGACTAACTTCGGGGCTTATGATAATTCCGCTTAATGCCGATCTTGCGCGGGCTCTCACGAGTGAATTCATGAACGGATCCGTCAGGAAGGAGTATGTCGCAAGATGTAAGGGGGAGTTTCCTAAGTGCGTTTCACCGATGAACCGGTATATAATATGATATATTAACTAGGCCTCATTTAGGGAAGAAATCGTGTGTGAAGAACCTTTGTTGACCGTAGACCGACAAATGGGACTCAATATAGTACATCCAGAAGGCAAGGTACGGTGTCTGTTGTTCTAACATGCCATTCCTGATAATGCCTCTTTAGCCAGCCAAGACGGTGTTCAACAGGCTGCACTATGACGCCAATACTGACACGAGTGTCCTCCGCTGTAAGTTCTCACACACGCTTCTACCACTAGCTGATCAAACAATTAGGTCGCCCATTTACGGGTCGTTGTGAGTACATTTCGTTATTCATTTTGTTAGTCCCGCCATTTCTTTTATGGGACTAAGGCACGACTTTCCCCCTATGCGCGCTGTCATATCATGGACTTTAGCACATCAAATAAGGGTACACCTCCAGTACCTCGGGCACCCCATCGCTAATGATCCAGTGTACTCGGAAGAACGAATATGGGTGAGTTGCGGTTTCCATGCTCGTAACCCGCCGAGCCCAAGGTCATGCGAACCTATCTCCCATTTTCGTGTCGTTATCATCCCCTCATAGCTCCTGCTGAATCTATGCGTAGGGCCCTAACTTGGGGAAGAAGGGAATTGACGTCACTCCTAGTTCCGATCGTTCCGCGCCAGCCCCTCCCGAACATCTTCAGAGTGACGATAACCCCGAGTCATTAACCACCAGCGGCACATGGACGAGTCCCAAATCCGTCTTGGGCGGGAATGAAAGCGGAAGCCACCATGAGAAGTGTTTGCAACCGAAGAAACTGCTTCCCAGAGAAACTGGACACGACATTGGTATGGGATCTCCCGTGCCCCTTTCCGCCGAGGCTGTCCAAGTCATCACTCGTTTGAGGAACATGAAGGTCCGTTCTAAACCTATCTGCACTGTTTTTTTGTTGCTGCCTCTCAATATTGGGAGCTTGGCATCATCTGTCTCCGTGAGAAAATGAACACTTATGTCCTTTTGTCATGTCAGGACGAAGGCGAAGATTGGAGCCGCTGGCGAGATGCCGTTTTTCGGGCCAAGGGGGCGCTTACACCGAAAAGCTACCGGCGGCCGCCACCACCGCCGCCACCAAACAGACGGCAGAGAGGCAGAAAATGCGTCCCAGAGCCAATCTCCACGGAAAACGACAGAACCTCTACAGGTAGCGAGGAATCTGAAGCGCGCCTTTGCACCCCACAACCATCTCAGTCGCACAGCGCCGGCCAAGAAGCGCAGGCACTGGCACCTGTGGATCCAGAGCAGCTCACTCTTTCTGAAGCTGCCTCGCGCCTCCCATCGCTGGTTGGCCCCGAGCCTGAGGTGGACCCGGCTACGGGAACGCTGTATTGCCCTGAATGTTATCTACCGCTGCATCCGGATCCCAAGCCGGAGAAGCTGTACATCTTTCTGCATGCGCTCAAGTATGAGCTAAGCCTGGGTCAGTTTGAGACGGAGTTGCCAGAGTGGGCCAAGGAGGGGTGGGAGTGGGCGCGGTGAACGGAGGGACGAGGTTCAGGTCAGTCGAGTTCCGTCAGTGTTCAAACTGAGCTAAGGTGTCGGCGGGTGTCTCTATGGCGATGTTCGTTCTGGTCTAGTCTAGTCCATTGATCGAGGTTGGAACCTTTGGAATTTCCTTGGCCGACGTTGAAGGGACAAGGGGTCAATAGTCTTGCCGATCGTGCTACATGTTTCGTCCAGCGATTCCTCACCTCTCCGTGGTTCGGCCAATATGATCCTCGTCATCCTCTAAAATAAAATATTCAAGCCGAGAGGCCGTTGCTCTGGGAAGCACATAGCGTGAATGTACCAGACGAGGGCCTCTCCAAGCATAGTTGAATACCAACACCCCTGCCCCGATGGATGACGTGATGAGACTGCAAGTGCTAGGCGGTCCATTTGGGATAGATCGGTGCTCCACATACGACGCCATATGTCACTCGTTCACAGTGGTACACACAACTTGATCGAGGGGACATCTTGAGGATGAGATGGGTACAAGTACGCTGCGTGACCATGATGGTGTTGGAGAAGTAAGTAATTCACGCTGACTGGCACACGTGCTTCGCTCGGAGTCTCTTGTTCCACACTGCGTATGATAAGCGGTAATCTCTGTTTCACTGAGTGATACGGAAACTAGCAAAACATGATGTGTATCGATAATCGACGCTTGTTCAGGAAGTTAAGGCCACGCTGCAGCCTGAATGACTCAGCCGCTGCGGAGCTGCTAAAGAATTGCTCCCGTGAGCATTAATAGGAAGAAACGTGTGTGCATGTCATCTGTCTAGTAATAGCCGGATACTGAAGCCATGACTTCACTCACTGTCAAAATCTTTCTTGAAGGTCGTTTAGGCCAATTCCTTGAGAGCAAGGGAAAGCCTCGCTATGCCAGCTCTTTGCAAGATCAATCTTTTTTTTTCCGTGATGCGATCGTCAAAGAACGATGTCAAAGTAGTCCCAGCGATCATGATGAGTCCAGGAAACGCGGCAGATTACAGAAACGTCCGCCGTCAAGTTATCTGCAGGCGTCTCTATTCCTGCTATCGTCAACGATCTTAACGCCACTTCAAGATGGCGGTGTCACGGACTCGGAGGCGTTTTGTTGGTGGCGTTCCCGATAATCACAAGCCACTCTGCACTCGCGGCGGCGCCGGCTGCATGCATACATTCGTTGTTTGGAGCATCATGCAAAGTATGGTGGAGGCACTATCCAGTCTCTCGATAGCTGATCTCGTCGCCCTGCAAGAAGGTGCTTCTCATCCTGATTTACATGAAGCCTGCTTGATCTCAAGCATGACACTTGAGGGACTTTTTACATTATATATGGAATATTTTCGCTCGTGGCGGGTTTAAACAATGTTCCTGCCAACTCTCGCTAGTTTCCAAGACAAGTTCATGCGACTAGACTGGATGTATGTTCGTATTTCATGGTAGTCGTGAATCTATCCTACTCACCAATATTGTTTTACGAAACAGAGGCCAACCGTTTGTGAACTCTACCTCAGGTTTTGAAACTTGACAGCTGTCCCGGAATCACTTCATCCGTGGTCTTACTGCCAATCGCTCATGCATCCTGTAGGTACCTTTCTAGTGCATTCAAATGCCACACTACTCATCTAGTGAAACAAGGTGACGTTCGGGCCGTCGTTCATCCATCGGTGATCCTCTCTTTACGCGTGCCACATCCAATGACCCACGGCAAAGCAAATACTCGATCAACCCCTTGGTGAAAAAGGCAGATAAATCGCAGGTCACTGTAACACACATGAAACGGAGGATGCGACCGTCGGACAACAGGAAACACTACATCGCTTGGCATCGGCGCCTGTTCGGTGATCACTCAATGATAAGCTTTCCGGCTGTGGTGGTGCAGGCACCATGTGATATTCTTTTACACACCCACTGCCAATTTCTATCGTTTAAAAATCGTATAAAGTCATGCAGGTCTGTGTCTCCGATGGTTCTTGAAGCATTCGCTCCTCGTCCTCCAATGCACAAACGATCGTCCGTGGCAAAGGGAGATGAAAGCTCTGAAGCTTTCCATGATACCGCGGACTTGCAGAGGGGCCTCAAGTTCTGGCTTATATTCGCTTCCATGTGTATCTGCCTCTTTCTCTCCGCTCTCGAGCTCGCTTCTGTCTCAACCGCACTGCCTACCATCGCCAATGCTCTTCATACCTCTCAGTTCACTTGGGTCGGCTCTGCTTATGCCCTTGCTTCTACTGCGTTTCTCCCATTGAGCGGCGGCCTGGCGCAGATATTCGGTCGCCGTCCTGCAATCTTGCTTTCCATTGGGCTCTTTGCCATAGGCAGTGGCATATCTGGTGTCGCTACCCACATGGACGTGCTAATTTTCGGCAGGACAATACAAGGTCTGGGTGGAGGGGGCATCCAGTCTCTTACTGGGATTATTCTAGCTGATCTCGTCCCCCTGCAAGAACGTGGTCTCTATGCAGGCCTATATGGAATGTGAGACTTGCTCGATCACGGTCGTTAGCAGACGGGATCATACTCTTTTCTAGTACTTGGTGTATCGCTGCATCGATCGGTCCCCTTGTCGGGGGTGCCCTCGCAACGCATGGACAGTGGCGATGGCTTTTCTGTGAGCGCTGTAGCTTACATGTTATATCTTGGATGCTCATACAATACCCAAGACCTGAATCTTCCCATCTCACTGATTGCATTTGGATCAGTCATCCTCCTGTTAGATCTGCCCGTTCCTCCTGGGACTTACCAAGAAAAGTTCATGCGAATCGACTGGATGTACGTTTGAAGCGAGAATCGCTGTGAATTCTTGACTTACTGTTGGTTCAACTGACAGCGGCAATTTCCTCGTGACTTCGAGCACCACCGCGTTGACGATAGCATTGACGTGGGGTGGTATTACCTATCCGTGGAATTCGTACCCCGTGCTCTTCGCCGTAGTTCTTGGCCTCTTTGGCTTCGGTGTTTTCACGATGTACGAGGCCACTCTTGCAAAAAACCCACTCGTATGTATCTTCTTTTGCGCCTTCTTATCCTGAGCGTTGTCCCACTTTATCCACGTCCAGGTGCCATTCTCTATAATGAACAATATAACGAGCATTAGTGGGTAAGAAACTCTGTAAATTTTCCGACCATTGGCGATCATTCACACGCATTAGTTATATACAAACGTTTTGCTGTTTTCTCGTTATATACGCGGTCGTCTGTAAGTTTACTCGACTTATAAACATGATTAGTACAACCACTTTTTCAGATTACTATCCGGTCTACTTCCAGGCTTGCAAAGGCGCATCCGCCTCCTCATCGGGCCTGGACTTGCTCCCAATGTCAGTTCTCGCACCTGCAGCCGTCCTCGGCGGGTTATCGGTTAAAAGAAGTGGACGATATCGGCAACAGACGTGGATAGCATGGGGCATCACCTGCATTGCCCTTGGTTTCATGACCAAGATCAGTGTCACTACTTCTCTTGGATTCTCTTTTGCGATCTTGGCGATGTTTGGCTGGGGTGTAGGGTACGTCGTGATCGTTGGTCTACCCGTCAGATTTTCTAGAATGCGTTTCAGAATGCTGAGTGCGACTTCCATGTATCCCATTCAAGCGCCCCTACCTGTCTCGCAGAATGCCCCTGCGCTTGCGTTTATGTGGTTCCTCCGTGCCTTCTCAGGTGTGCGTATCTGGTTCCTCAGTTGACTTCTCAGGCACAGCTGATTCTCATTTAGGTGTGGGGTATTACGATTGGAACGACAGTCCTCCAAAACGAGCTCGCGAAGAGGCTTCCTGAAGCGTTCATCCGATCTGTCCCACAAGGAACTGCCATCATGTATGCCCTCATCCCAGAGCTTTCTTACCTTCCTCCGAAGACCTTGGCCCAAATCCGAATCTCCTTTGCAGAGAGCCTTGTCGTGTTGTGGCGTATCCTAACTTGCATTGGTGGCGTAGGGTTTGTGGCGTCCCTGGTCATGAAAGGGTTTCCGCTTCATAACAAGATCGATACGGATTGGGCGCTCGTCAACAAATTGATTCAGAAAGGACCCGAGGAGAACCCAATAATTATGGACATTATGGCGGTAGTTTCTCCAGTCTCAAACGGAAAGAAAAGAGAACTTCCTAGCGGCGAAAAAGTTGAGGACGTTGAAGAAGGGTCAAGGTGATTATGTAGTATTAGGGAGTCTGCGGGCGGTGGAATTACGAGAGTCAATAGAGTTACTTTTATGATCCAATGACTTCAAACGCTTGATTGTCTGGCTCCTCCCTTGGAAATTTGGCATCTTTACAAACACAACACGGCTTTGTGAGTTTTGCTTTGCAGGCGACTCCCGCCATGACCGTATATCACTCATTTGGGCGGGTAGCATGATTTATCCTGAATCTGCGCCAAGGAGACAGATAATTGTATATTGAACTCGGACAAGACTAACACTTCAATTGTAGCCCGAAGTATATGCGCATGACACTCGGAGACTACTTATCGTCACCCAGGCTAAAGGTTGATTTACTTTCGGGCAGGAAGTTTGAAACCCAATGACCAATAGTTATTGGGTGTCGTTGGTCACAAGATTCGTCGCAGGTTGGCATTTCTCCGTTGCCGCGATACTTTTCACCACGGGGAAACACAAAAAGCGGACAGGGACAGCTAGTTTTGGTAGAGTGCGTTACGTAAACTACTTTCGTCGGACGAGCTAGTGCTCCCAAGTCTCCCAACCACGATCTAGTGCACGCTGATTCTATTTTCACCAGGGATATTTCATGCAGGATGATTTATTTTTTGAGTCTGAGAATCTTGGAAAGTCGGGAGCCACGAGATTCGTGCTGGTTTGGTGTGCCGGATTGCGTGTGTTCTGGAGAAATATAAAAGCGGTCATCAGGATACGAGGTATAGTTCGCCCCTTCTGCGTTCAGTGCCAGGTGGACATGGTCTCACGCGAAGCTCTCCTTACACTTTTTGTCGGGTTGGCAATAGCCACACCATCGCCGAACACTATCTATCGCCTCTGACTTGTCTTTCTTTTTCCAGAACGATCTGAACTGTACGTTGAAAATTCGAACGGAATGACGAAAACGTTATTCACCGCTATTTCAAGGGCCAACTGCACGGGACCACGATGGGACTATTCTCATCAGTACGCCAATTACGAATGCTCAAGCCGTTGTGTCCTGCGGTCAACTACACGAATCTTTACTTCCCAGCAATGGGACTTAGTTTCATTATGGCATGGGAGATATCGCCCGTTACCTTGCCCTCGATATATTTGACCCTTTACAAATGTACTGAGTCCAGTCCACGTCATCCAGGTGCTCCGCAATATCCTTGATCGGTATTCACACCGTGGACTATTCGGAGAGCCTCCCAGCTTTCTGCTCCCAGAGCGCGCCATACCGGCCGAATACCGGCACCGACGTGAGTGCTCAATACTGGGTCGAATTCTCTCCTGGAAATATCACCGTTTGGGGGCAATGGTTGTCTGTCAATTCTAATCGAAATACTGATCCAAATCCTACTTCATCACTCGTGATCACCTCTCCTTCCGTTTCATCGGTATCCCCTATGCGGATCCTTTTCAACGATGGACGTATTCCAATCTGTACAGCAGTGCGGGGGATATCACCGCTCTTTCATACGGGTCCCCATGCATTCAAATTGGCTATGGTTCCGAGGATTGTCTTTTCTTGTACGTGTACACCCCGTATCTCCCTCAAAACACTGCGACGTCAAAGAACCTGAAACCCGTCATGTTCTGGATTCATGGCGGTGCCTACACCAGCGGTGAAGGTAGTGATGGTATTTTTGATGATGGAAACTTGGCGAGTCGCAGCGATCTCGTTGTCGTCACGATAAACTATCGGTGCGGGATTACGTTGTTCCCAAGCTCTTGAGTTCATTTTTGTTCAGTTTGAGCACCCTCGGCTTCTTGGCCTTGGAAGATGGGGTGACAAACGGCAACTATGGCACCGCAGACCAGGTGCGCTTTCCATGTTAGAAGATTCGTCCGCTTGTTGACAACCGCAAAGATAACCGCCTTGCGATGGGTACATGAACACATCGCAAACTTTGGAGGTGACCCATCGCGTGTCACAATATTTGGGCAGTCAGCTGGTGCGGGCTCCGTGCGTGCCCTCCTTTCCGCGGAACCTGCGTTCGGGCACTTTGCGGGAGCCATTACCCAGAGCAATCTTGACGCATTTGGGTAGGCAAGCACATACTCAAATTACTATACCATCGAGCGAGAGTACTCCGTGGCTGCAGAGCAGTTGATTGAATACGTTGGCTGTGCGAACGTGACCGACGTTCTCATGTGCTTGCGTGGTGTCTCCGTAGAGGTGCTTGTGAATGCACCAACAGCTCCCAGGTATCGTAACATCATCGGAATCAAGTGAGACCGTGCAACTAAAGACTGTTATTACGGACGGAACATACATTGTCACCAACCAACTCGAGCTCAATGGTAATGGACCTACCGCACCTGCCCATGTAATCTTTGGATGGATGAGAGATGATGGCTTCGATTCCAAGGTGCATGGCCCATGGAGAATACGACTGATGGCCAGGCACTAATGAGCAATCGGTATGTGTCCTAAACTGATTTCACAACATATTACACTAATCCGTTCATAGTATCAGCCAGAACCTCACTGGTACGATCATCGATTCTGAATTATTCCCGATTACCCCCTACACTATAAATGCAAATATGGCACGGGATCTAACCAATGCCACAAGTCGTGTGCCACCGACGGTGAATTTCGGTGGGTATACTAGACAATTCTTTGTCTGCTGAGTTCAAGTGCTTGTATTGTAGCTGCCTGGACCAAGCAACCGTAGCAGCAGCTGCCAAGAACAACATCTTCCCGTCCGTGTACGCCTATGAGTTTGATAGGAGTTACATGGGATACACGCCGATTCCCGACGCTTGTGTCCCCGCCGTAACCGACGAATACCCATACGGTGGCTCAAGCCTCCCATACTTTCGGTGAGTTTCTTTCCACACTACGGTCCAGTGATTCACTCAGGCAATGTCAAGGTGCCATTCCGGCGAACTGTATTATACATTCGGTACCTTAGGTCAGTCTGCACTTCCCTTTCGCGACTGGAACGACCTAGTTCTGTCGCAAGTCACCGTGGACGCTTGGTCCACTTTTGCTAGAACGTTTGACCCGAACCCGTCGTTTGCATACTTAGCCGCCCGAGGGTATACTAACACGACAGAGGCGTTGGCCAAGTACGG
Organism: Boletus semigastroideus; assembly: GCA_038090295.1. Lineage (NCBI taxonomy): Eukaryota > Fungi > Basidiomycota > Agaricomycetes > Boletales > Boletaceae > Boletus > Boletus semigastroideus. Next base: position 26,010 of record JBBPMK010000270.1, read on the forward strand.
CCTCTGGGAACGCGTGACGTCGGATAATCTCTCGCCTCCGCATTTTCGTTGTGCCTCTTTCGAACTCGCCGTACCTGGAATAGGCCCAATGTGAAGTATTGGGATACCCCTTGACGTTTTACTGTTAGGGGCTCAAGGCGCGCGCGGACGCTCCGCATATATCATCTCGACCAAGCGGAATACACTAGTTATTCCAATGTTCTGTCCTTTGCGTTAAATACATAACTTTCTGATCAATGACAATTTTTATGGGTCAGAATAATTGCAGCACAAAAAATCACTTCATAAGACGCCAAATAGTGATCGTTATAAAGGGGCAAGACGGATAAGGTTACCCAACCCTTTCGGCAGCTGTGTTTGTGGTTTGCACCCTCGTTCCTGATACGCCGGAAACTCCGGATGGGAAAAAGTATCTGCAGACCCCTAGGACGTTGAGTGCCTTAGTTTGAGGGAATGTGCCTTGCCACGTGAGCAGTCTAAACGGTCCCCCAGTGGGTTTCTTGTTTGGTACATCTACAAGTCTGCCACTCGTCTCTAATAAAAGAGCCCCGCAAGTAGGCACCCGATTCAAGTTTCTCCGTACTGTTTCCATTCTGGAGGGAAGTATGATGTAGACTACAAGTTACTCATGGTTATCAGATTCGGAGAAATAACCTCAAAATTTATCCGACATCAACGGAGCTCAAATAATACGAACCGCGCGTTACTCTCTCGTGACCTCCGTGTCAATCAATCTGTCCGTTGGCTCGTGGTCAATCAGACAGCGCTGCGCAGGTTTGCTGACCATTGTCAGTTATGTGTGTTGTAACTAGTGGCATGTGCTTGCTGTTGCTGTTTCATCGTGCGCTGTCCCGACTAACATGTGACTTTGTTCATATTTCGATATCGTGATGGAAACCTATAATCGAAACCAAAGCCCGGTGCAGATGACAGCGCGGGACGAAAGTCATCCGAGAGTCTTTGCAATCCACCACCTAACCCACCTATGCCCCACCCCGGAGGGCCCAGCGTCATCGGACCCAACTCCATTAACACCCTTTATGCTCTACTCTCCTCTTATGGTACATGCGTTCATATTACCTCGCTCACCCGTGGATGTTTGGCCACGTGGTGTGAGTGGACTCATGATCATAACATGTTTTCTTTAGGCTGTAAATCTTCTCCGCGGTCAACTGAGCTGAAAGTACAGTCCGCCACCTCCGCCGAAACAGGGCACGAATGTTTCAATTTCTGAGTGTGCAAGCGCGGCGCATGTGAACATGGCCTATGAAACGTACAAAAGGACCTCCCTTGCATCCAGTTTCAAGACCCAAGAAACCATCGTGTCGTCTCTGGTGAGTTTGGGTCACCTCTCTCTTGTCTCTAGTAGATCGCTTCAACTGCGCCTTTCGATTTACAGCTTTTAAACTGCAAAGTCAGATTTAGGTATGGCGTTGTGTCGCATACAAAGGTTCTGGTCGTCTCTGTTCTGATTCCCACAGCTACAGGATGACGTCTGGATATATCATAGTCCAAAACAATACCTCGATGGATATCTACGTCAGTATAACTGCGTACGCCGGCGACGATGGGCATGATGATTTCATTGGGATCTCTTCCGGAAATAGCGAGCAGTGGAAAAGGCAGCAGACACAAGCTGGCCTTGTCTACAGAGTTGACAACAGGAAAACAACCCCACTTATCTGTCAGTCTGGACAAACTTACCCAATCAACTAAGTACTTGGCGCCCGGGAGATATTGTAGGGGACCCCTTGTGTCGTGTACACGAAAATCGAGGCTGCAATGTAGCGTAGTGAAGGCTATTGCACGACTAGGATGATTCAGATGAATGTCTTGCCTAGGCCACCCTTCCACCGGATGAGGTCAATCCTTGCGAGCTCGAATCTTTGGACGGCGCTCTGTAGACGCGGGAGTGGAGAGCGAGAGAGCGAGAGAGTGCGGGCAAGAGCGCGGAGCGCTCCTCGGCCCGGGACGGAAGCCCGACTTCAGTGCAGGGAGGACGAGCGACGAGGTGGTGGCGCGAGAACAAAAATTGCCGCCCGCTTGTGTCGCTTGTCCGAAGGCTACTCTACATTCCGGGAGTATGAACTCTGCCCCACAGAGACTGTACTCAGGGTGATCATGAGTCCGTAACACCTTAACGGTATTCTAGTTTTCTTAACGATCTCGGTGTCCAAGCTTCCATCAATCATCACCCTCTATTGAACAAGTCCCGGTCGGTCTCCTGACAGTTTTATTCACAAACACCCTTTGAGTTCGGGATTCAACTACCATGGGGCTGCGGGCGTGAGATGTTTTCTGGAAAGGCTTGGGTCCGTCGGACAATGAGGTGAGGCTGATAATCCTACTCCTTCCTTGCGGCTCCCAAAACAATACGTTCGATAGCCATCCAATTCACCAGACTCTTCGGGTTCTCTACCACCACAGCCACCGCCTCATTCCGACTCCTCAAATCGCTTGATGCGACCTCGTTCACCTCCACCACCCTTTGGAAGCGTCGACTCACTTTTGTAGTTGATACCATCGGCTCTCAGGAAATACCACAATCGGAGTACGACTTGGTCGAAGATCGCGATGCCTGGAGATCGTGCGTCCATCTCAAACCATGGAAAGCACCTCTTCCACGTCGTTGGTAGTATACATTTTACTGGAAACATAGAGCTCGGCAAAGCGTATGTGCCAAGACTGATTCAGACAGGAGAAATCATCATGGGCATCCAGTGCGTCTGTCGCGTGACCATCCGTTAGTGCTTCCAGCCGAACAGCGTTGAAGTCGTGCCTAGTTGTTTGAACGGGACAATATCTTGGTTGGAGAGGTTGAAGAACAATCTTGTTATCTGAAGGAAACTCGTCATTCGTCCATCCAAGAGAAGCGGCGACCACGTAACCACTCACGGTATCCATTCAGGTGCCAGGTATATAACATCCATCCCCCACCCTGTTGTTTCAAGCACGATCCCTTGCCATTTTCACTGTCGTGTCTGTTCACGTACCACCCATCGTCCACCCTGACTGGCCTGACCACTCGGATTCAATTTCTGACTACTTTTGTGTAGCTACTGTACAAGTACTTGATTGGATACAATTAAGTGCTACCTATAGCTAGGTTGAGGCAATGCGTGCTATAAATGTAGCGCTATTACTGTAGTGCTGCTGTAACTTTACACATGCTATGGCATTTGTAAAGGCTATTGAATATGGAACTTTGTCGAGCATAAGTCTCACATGAAATAGTATGGAGACCAGCAGATCTTACTATAGGAAGCATGCGCAATTTATGTTCCATGATGGCACGTCCTTCATCGCGTCATCAGTGGTCCGACCCATCACCGAAGCCATTGATCGTCAGAGAATGTCATCGTCTCAAGACATACGCTACGACAATCACTGTAATCCCGCCTTTTTTTTGCAAACGAAACAAAGGGTCCGTTAAAACTGTCTCCCCACTGGGGACACTATAACATCTCCCGATTTTTCCATGTGGTATGTCTTTCCCAGCACCGCGACAAATAGATTCGAGTTGCCGCTGTCCCGGCCGAAGTGATAGACAATTTGATATTGGTCTCTCATCCACTTCTCGGTATCGCCGGGATGGACATCATACCAAGCATCGTTCCCTTTCCCAGGATCTTCACCAATTTTATTGACAAGGAAAGCAATCGTTTCGGTGGTGTTGTTTATGATTAACACTGGCTGAGACATTGTCCTGTAGCTGTGGTAGCTGTGGTAATCAGACGTTGGAAGGGTTAGCAGAACCATTCAATGTGACATGATAATGTACCTAGTCTGACTTTGGGAATCGAAAACTGTGAAAAGAAATGTAGTTGTATCAGAGATGAGAGTGAAGATATCAAGACTCACCAAGGACGAGACGAAGGTTTCCTGGTGTCTTGAAGCTGGATCTAAGGTCCTTTTGTACCTTTCATGGGTCAGGGTCACATGGTCTCTGATGGAAATAT
>JBBPMK010000271.1:0-29874 GCA_038090295.1 Boletus semigastroideus
TCTGATCAAGACCTGTCACGAGCGAGTCGTCGCTCTGGACGTGGACGTGATCAGTATGATCATGACGTGTGATGGTTAGATTTATGACGAGAAGTTGTGTGTCATGTACAACACATGATGATGGATGGATAAAAAGACGAGGGGAGGAGTGTGGTGGAACTCACGGATACGAGGATGTGAGGTGGCGAGATTACCGCATGTGCGTCCGGAACTCCGCAGCTCGTCGTTTCCTCTCCATCGCTCTCGCTCTCGAGGTCTGGTGTATGGCGGTGGCTGGTGTGGGGGTCATGTGTCAACGCCGTTTCTTTGGCATCGTGGACAAAGACATCCGTGAAGCCATCGTAAGCATTGGCTAAACGGAGACTTGTGGTAGCAAAATGCACCTTGGTGGGGAGATCGAACGTGTGAGTGGCTCATGTTGCGACAAAGTCAGGGCAACCGTCCCGTCCGATTGGATTGCCAACAGTGGGTTGATGAGCCGATAACGAATGTGGACGACGTCGAGGGACAGCGAGCGTGAGGGTTCAGGTGCACCACTCACACGTCATGGAGTTTGAGAGTGAAACGAGTCTTTCCCATGGTAGCACTACAGGGCTGCGCGTACTCACGCCGCTGTTCCGCTGTTATCCCGATATGAGTCTTGGGCGCTTGAATATAAGTTGGAACAAAGGTGTTTCGAACGGGTCTCCGCCGGTTCAAACGGCTATATCTGAAACAGAGAATCAAGTTCAAAACGAGGCCACGTACTTTCGAATCTTGGTTTGATCAACGCCCATGTTGGACGAGACGTAAATTAGCGGTCGTCGCAGCCCATCCTTTTGTGCACTTCCCGTCCAGAGAGACCCGAATAAGCACTCGTTTGAAAGCTACCACCGCGAACGTCACAAAGGGAGCCGGTTTCCGCAGTCCATAACGAAAACGTTGTTCAGCGCCGGATGTCCGTGTTCATAAGTCGGGAACCATGGCGTTCCGTGCAAACGAAATCTCGACGACTGGGCGATCACCTCTCACCTGATCAGAACAGAGATTCGGTGCTCAGTGCTCAGTACTCAGCCTTTACCGCTTTGAAAATGGAAGTCGACGTGCATTTTTTACTGGAGAGTACTCGAGCGTGCGAATCGCGGGCCATGCCAACCCATTAAAAATATCACCGAACGATGATAATATGAGAGGAAAAGCAAAAGGCGACCGAAAGCGGTGGGAAGTGCGAGCAACAAAATTAAAAGTCGGTTGGAGGCCTACCAACTGAGTATGGCTTTCGGCTGCCGAAGAGTCGAACGGGCCCGGCACGACGTTTCCCCGAAAAGCACCGCGAACCACCGAGTCGAGGATACCAAACAGGGAGTTGCCAGGAGACACATGGGTGCCTTGCACAACTCTGTGCACACGACTCATCGGGAGCCGGGCTCCTGCGTCCGCAAACTACCCTGGAGGCGTGAGGTTGACGATCATGAAAATACCAACTTTGGTTAAAGGCAAACGCAAAAACGCAACGGCATCAGCATGAGACATAATCAAAAAGTACAGCACCTGGAGACCCTGCTCCAACTAGTGTTTCCCAGTCAGTTTGGTAACCCTCGGACCAATGTTCCCGAATCGCGGGAGAAATAACCGTGGCATATTCTGTAACGCCAACAGCAAATACAGGTGCAGGAAGATTATTGTGTCAGTATCTCTGTAAGCGCATGCCTAACCACGTTCGCATCATACAGCAGACCCTGATCCTCATCGCCTTCAACGTTGCCCCTGACCATGATTCCCTTGATACCCAATGCCTGTAAGATGGGAAAACGTAAGGACCAACGCGGAGGATGCAACTCAAACTCACTGTCAAAGCCATCTCGTTCACCTCGATAGGTGTTCCCTCGAGCCAGACAAGATGGGTGATAAACGCCGAGATCGGATAAACCGTACTTGCATTCCCGAGGCCGTAGGATGGCTTTTGATAATCGGAGTTAAGTACGCCAACAATGGCCCTGACGCAGTGTGAGATCGAAGAGGCACATGCTCCAACCGAGTAGTTACCGCGCTTACTTGACATAGTCTACGGCGGTATAACCGTCGGTTTCTCGGTCATTCCTGCCGTTCACTGACTGGATCAGGGAAAATTGTGGTCGTCGGCAGCGCAATATTTGCTCACAAAGAAGGATTTTGGCCTGCAGACGGCTAGATCTTGCAATCGCAGATGCCACACCGCGAAGAGCTAGGCAAGGGATGACACTAATTGCAACCTCGTGTCATTCAGGACCATCGATGGAACGTGGAGCTTACCTCGTCCAGAGAGAACCACAAGAATATACCAACGCCTCGGATGTCGCGAGCGTCGCGATGAACTCAGGGTTCGGCGTGGGATGAACCTCATGGCCATACGCATTCATGTAGTACAACCCTATCTCAGAATCCCTTTCCAGACTCGCGAGATCAATACAACGATCTACCCACTGTATATCCTGGATTGCAACGCTTCATAGCCGCGGTCCTTGTCGGTTTGGCTGTACATAACATTAGATCGGCGGGGAACACTTTCACCCATGCCGTCCACGGGGGAAAGCGCATCCATCTTTGGACTACCTTCCTCGAATGATGATGGGGGATTCACGGGGTGAGATATTTCGCACTGTCCAACGAGCTTGACGCCATTTTCCTAATGAATGCCCTTCTATGTATGCGTTATTCCGGTTTCAGGATAAGACTTACAAGCTCCGCAGCAACGGTTACTGTGTGGTTGGTTATTATTACGGGTAGTATGTTCGCCTTCACAGCCTGTCAATCAGTGGCAAGGCCATATTCCCGGGGCGAGACATACCTGACTGTTGGTGATGGATGCAAACAAGAATATTGCGGATGGCAAAGACCGAAAGAAATTCTGAGCACCCGAAATAAAATAATTTCCGATGCTATGAAATAATAATTCAGCCAGTTGCTTCCCTGGACTAAACATCGGCCCATCAGCGTTACCTTCCGTTGAGAAAGGAAAAGTTTTTGTGAGCACGCTTGAGGACCTCGTTCTCAAAGTAGACGAGAAAACCTAGACCGGGCTTCCGTCGACTTGCGCATATACGTCACGAAGCAGCCAAGACAGACCTCGAATGGTCTCTTTGCGGTCGTTGGGAATCCCCGACCAAAGGGGACTATGCCCTTCGATGATGTCTCTCCACTCCTCACGAGCTTCTCGTTCGGGGACGTTCGTGGGTAGCCTGTATGAAAGAAGGGTACGCACGGCACCGAGGGGGGAGTTTGGAGGTGCTGGGGGAATCATACGAACGAGTCTCGAGCGAATGTCACCTTGCCCGCTTCGAGTCAATGTCCCACGAGGCTAGTCGACTGAAGAAGGTGGCGCACCTATAGATGGACCTCCGAGGACGCGGATGATCTCGCTGGACGAGCCACCGTCGTCCGAAACGGGGAGTACAAAACACGCGTTATCGAACGCGGTGCAGATGGAATTTCCGCCAGAGCCGCCCGAGATCACGGTAATCTTGGGAGATAAGTCCGATGTATCTGTAGCTTGGACGGTGGCCCTCGGGTGGAGGCCAAAGTTGTTGCTACTGCTTCCTCGCATCGCCAGTGGCTGCGAACCGGGGGTAGCAGGCTGGACAGGAAGGTCGAACACCGACGAGCCAGGGCTATCATCAAGATGAGTTCCGGGACAAAGTAGCGTGTCGTCCATGGGTATTATGCTGGTCAACCTCTAAATCGTATCTCCGGAATCCGATGGGATGTTCGTTGGCTACTTGTCTGAGACAGTAGTATGAAGGTGAGAACGTTTCATTGTTTCTTGGTGAGCGTCGAGGTCGTCGTGCGCGACAGCTTCGGGTCGGCTGTACGAGCAAGGAAATGTCGGACTCTCTCAGGCTCGCTAGTACAGTACTTGTTCTCAGGAGTGACACTCTCAACGACGACGACGAGTTAACGCCGTCATCATGCCCAGCGCCTTTCCTGCACTTCCTGGTTTCTACCAGGCCCTGTTTCTCTATTTCGAGCCCCGTCAGTTGTATCCAGGTCTACGGTGAATATCCTACAACTGACGTAGCGTGGCAGTATCAACAATCTCGCCCGCCTTCCTGGCATGGTTCTTCCCTGGAGCAGAATGGTTTCATCAACAGCTTATCCCTGCGGAAACCTCGTCTGAGGTGCTGGATGCGAGAACGACAATGGCGATATGGCAACTCGGCAATTGTACTGCATTCGTCTTAATACCGTAACAGACGGCTTCTCATAATTTACAGGTTATCTGTTGTTGGGATTAATATCCTCGCTCGTCTTTCGGGCGGTCAGGGACACCTTGCCAAACAATCCCGAGGCTCAGGAACGTATCTTGGGCGCGAGCTTCACTGCACTCGCCTTGGCGGACGTGAGTTCCTGTCATTTCCATCCAGTTTTACTGGGCTAATTACGACGCTACCAGGTGACACAGTGAGTTGCTTTCGGGGCCGCATGTCAACGAGTATGTTGAAAAAGATACAGCATCATATTTTCGTGGGTTGCCCTCCCAAAAGATTTGCGATACTCGTTTGGGTCGTGGAACTCGATGACCCACGGAAACATCACATTCGTGATCTTTCTTCTCAGCATGAGGTGAAACGTCTGTCTCTGAGTGTGTCAACGGACTGACACTCTATCAGGTTGGCCTGGTTTGCTGGTATTGGACGACGGACGTACTACTACGGCAAAGCAGCATCAAAGGGCCAAAGGTTGGCATGAACGTGGGGTTACGATGCCCCTGAAGCTAGCGTGTACTACGAGCAAACCCATATGGTGCCCCTTGACATTTCATAACCCCCACATTTGCTAGAGAATGTCATCAGGCAACGTAAAAGGAAGGGCGAGGTCAATTTACCTGCACGTCGTTCCCAATCTTTCTTTTTGACTTTGACAATGGCTTGCTTGCCTGTCAGAGCTAGGCTTCGGTCCACGAAGTCGCGAGCGCGTGCAGATGGGACACTTCGTACTGTGGCTTGAGAATGAGGATCGGAGGGTTGTGGTAACGTGCGGATCGTACGACCACTGGTAAAAGTGAGGGAAACAGTGTACCAGAGGAGACAGCCTGACGTACCCAATCACCAAATCCTTCGGATGTGCATTGAATTTTGGTCGCCGTTTCTTGATCACTTGTTGAGTCGCTGCTGCCTTTTTCTTGGGTTGCAGTGGCGAATTTTGGGAAGCAAAAGCAGCTGCGAATAGTTCGTCCGATAGATAGTCTGCTTTCCTACTGGGTCTGTGGATATATGACTGGCGCGAATTAGCAGGCTCGTCGTCTTCATCCATTTCTTCATCGTCCGTGGTGACCTCCGGATCTATCGAATCACTTTCCCCGGACACCCCGGCGTATTCGTCGTCGTCTTGCAGAGAGGAAGCATCTGGACCTGAGGCCATGTCCTCGCCCACCTCCATTCCCCCGAACTCCACATCCTCTTCCTCTTCACTCTCGGTTTCGCCTTCCGCGTCCCTCATAGCCCTTAGCATCCTCGCTTCCACATCATCTTTCCAAGCCACCTCGTCGTCGTCATCGTTCCCACCCTCCACCGCTTGATCCACGAACTTGACCCCCTTGCCCAACTGTTCACCCTTGGTCACGCCCGCCCTTTCTTTCAACCTCTGATCTCGTGCTCGGTTGCGTACTTTTCTGCGTGCTTTTTCTTCCGCTTCAAAGTTGCGGCGGGCTTTTTGATCGCGTTTTGCATCGGCTTTGGACATGGCGTGGGAGACAAATTCAGGTGCGTCGTCGTCGCTCGACGGGTCTTGCATTCTTGATCCTTTGCGTGCCATTCAAGTCGTATCCAAGGAAAGTCACGTGAGTTAAGTATCTCTAACCTTGTTTGTTCGTTCGGAGGTCTTCACTTGTAATTAATTTAACTCACGATGAGCTCCCGGTAACGAGACTCGAACGTAAACTCTGTAGCGAATAATCACGGTGCAATCACAAAGACACGAACGGTTTTTTTTTTAAGTCGCCATGCTTTTTTCACTCGTCCTCTTTCACCACGACATAATTCACACCAACGAGTTTCAATCCATACCTCTCCGCAAACTTGGCCGAGTTCCATTTGCCCCGGTCCTTGGCCCCACTCTTGCACTCGAGCGCGTCGTTCGGGATGGAAAAATCCAAGCTCGGTTCTTGGTAGAGCAAAAACACTGACGTCGAGAGGGAATCAGTGATACCGCTCAGCTCGAAGTCGACATGAGTGATTTACCATAACGATGTGGCCCCGTACCGTGAGGCGGGGAGGGCGGATAATAAGGCGTCGTCGCTGGCTTGGTCACCCGTGCGCTCAAGTCACCCGTGTCGAACGCACTCAACGCTGGCGCTTTCAGGCCCGTCATCTACACAGACACACGCACATGAACACGACAACCACGTCCAAACGCGGCGCGGCCAGACTCACCACCCAGTGTCGCCACTCCCCCATCCTAGGGTCGCTCCTCGAGGGTGCATCCGGGTCGGTCATGACGAGCGTATACCCAATGTCGGTCGCCGCTGCGAACGACTGCATCGGGGTGAACGACACCGAGGGCTCGTCGGCTGTGTCGATTTTGGTCAGCGCGTTGCCCAGCATGGCTTCTTTTCCAGTGGGCCATTTCACAACGATCAACGCTTCAGGGGTGAAATGAGTCTTGTCGGGGATCACGTCGGGAATGATGCCCGCATGTTGGACGGCGGTCGCGACTGCGCTAAGGGGGTCGAGAAGTGGCATCGTGGCGAGTGATGAGGATGAGTTGATAGGGGCAAACCAGTGACTGGTGTGACGTTGCTAATCCGTTGCGGACAATCAATTGGGGCCCTTGCGTCTTCCAAACCATCATGAACACACTGCGCCAAGTCGTCTCCCGTATCATCTGTTTGCTTTGCCCTCAAAAACTGCTCTCCTCTCAGGTCCCGTTTCTTGCATACCTACCGAACGAGGTCATCACTTGTATTATTTCTTTTCTCGATGTTCTTGACGTCATCCGGATGCGCATGGTGAGCCCGATTTTTCTGTCCCATCTAAAGTTCAATCCACATGTGATGGACAGGTCTCCAAGCGGTTGCACCCTATCACGTACGAGCGCTCTGTATGGACAGCGGTATACAGAAACGCACGACTGCCCCGTCCTGCCGGACCTTATCTTTCCCAATCAACCCGCTTTCTCGAACACACTCTCGTACAATCTGAACGACTAGCACGTTTGTGGATGACTCCATCGGTCGTCGAAATCGTGGATAGAGGTTCCCGATTACAAGCCCTGCCAGGGGATATTGGTCCCGTTGTGCACGGAAGGTGGCTCATTGGCTGCCATTCTCATGACAACTTGAAGTTCATGGCATACGATCTCGATCCCGAGGCAGGCCATCAACCTTGCCAGCTCTTGTGGGAATACCCATTGCAGACCAAGCCAATGATGTGGGGTGCAAGCTCTTCATCTGATAGTAGTGGATTGCTTGTCCATGTTATGTTTGCAATAGACACATCCTCTCCATTGTGTGTATCATCCCTTTCAAACAGTTTTCACATTTAATCCTCAAAATATTCAATTTTCTCAGGAAGCTTTTGCAGTTCTGCATGCATGGTGATTCATTCTCTCACACCCTTACCTTGGACATTCCTATGCTGGCAAGATGTTCCTCAATATTTGACAAGCTAACTATGCATGGTGGTCACTCACCATTTGTATTCATATGGGACTTCCTCGACCCTTTGTTTTTCAACATGGAAACCCAATTGTTCTATAAATTTCCTCAACACAAATCAGAAGTAGTAGGTTGTGATCTATGTCTGCTGCCACAATCCACTTAGTATACTATGATGGTTCAAGTTTGATAGGTTCAACTCCAACCCAGAAAGGTGTCCATGCTCTGGAGTTCTGCTGACAAAGACACACATTATTGCTTTCTATTCTCTGTCTTCTTGGTTCTTTCAAGATCCATGGGACAGAGTAGTTCTTGTGCAAGCTTTCACAGTTCCAGCCAATTCCTGGGTCCACAAAGGCACCAGTATTCTCCAGCTCACACATGAAGGACTCCTGCCAGGTCAATGCACTTGTAGTGATCTCACTCTCATCCGGAATTCTATACTTGACCCAGTGTCAGGTGCAATAGATATCCACATTCTATGTCAATTTAAAGATGGTGATACATTTTACATGTCCTGGGCCCACCTCACTCTGCCCAAGGACTCTGAGTCCTCCAGTGACATGGTTCTACCAATGGCCATTGACTACCATGTCACTCATGCTTCTCTTCCAGTGAACTTTGCTACAAGGCACCTTGACCCTCAAGTGTCAGATGATGGACATGTGCAAGGCCTTGTTTTTGGCTACTCATATGATGCTGCTTGTTTCAAGGATTGTTGCCATATCCTACCATTCACAATTGATGCCAGTGGAGATCAGTGCATGCCCATTTTTCCCAGACAGTTTCAAAATGCTCAGTGGAAGGAAGAGCAAAGTGATTCAGATCCACCACATGCAGATGTCAATGGTGTGGGTGGGCAGCTGTATTGCAAATTCAACCCAAGGCATTGGGAGGCCCAATACAATGATGAGATTTTACTTGTCATAAACTTTAAGTAGTTCTGTGCATGTATCTAAACTGATTGGTTCAACACTGTATCCTTGCATTGGATAGCAATGTCAAGCAAGTATCAAGTGAGTGCAGCCCCTGTCTTACTAGATTTTGCTGTGTTGTGTGCTGCTGTGTGCCAAGTCTGCCTTGTCCAAAAAATCTCTCATGGCCCTTCAAGTTTGTTTAGTTCAAGTTGACACACTCACTCCAGCAGGAGTACCATTGTCACTAAAGCCACATGAGAGATAGTTTACCCTGCTTAAGTAAATAGCTGTTCTTTGCTCTGATACCTCCAGCTAGTTTGGAGGTCGAGATTGCATTGTAATATGATAACAAACGATGCTCTCACTGGTGCTGAGTTGAATATCAACAAACCGCCTCATTGTTGGGCAGGGACTAGATCCTCGTCTTCGACTACTACTTCGATTCCGTCCTCATTTTACTGGACCACTTTCATTTCCTCCGTCCGTTTGACTCTGGCTCTGGCTCTGGTAACAAGATTGAGTCAAGTCAAGATATGGTAAGAATGATCAGCAAAGAGGCGCACATGCTACACCGCAGTTCAGTACCCATCCTAATACGTGACGCTCAATGCATTATTGGGTGCCTTGTCGTGAGTGACCATCGTCGTCGATAGCGGGGGAACGAAGGATGGGGCGGCTGGCAGGGGGTCTGGAACCAGACGGGATGGAGGTGGAAGTATCATGTGTCGGAAGGTAGGTTTTTGAGGATGAAGCAAACAGATAATCCCCTGATCGAAACAAGCATCGAAGCAGGATTAACAACATCACACCTTTCATTGGACTCATATTCAACGATCACCTGCCGTGACAACGCGCGATACCCCCTCTCCACCCCCTTAGTGCAGTCGCAACTATCGTCCAACATGCGGACATGATCCCCGACAAACTCATTTCACCCTTGATAGAGCAAAAACACTGCCGCCGAGCTGGAGTGATTTACTATAATGATGGAGCCTCGTACCGCGAGGCGGGGAGGGCGGATAATAAGGCATCGCTGGCTTTAGTACGCGAAGTCACCCATGTCGAGCGCACCCAACGCTGGCGCTTTAAGGCCTGCTACATACACAGATGCACGAGCATGAGCACAGCAATTCGCACCAAAACGTGGCAGACTCACCACCCAACGTCGCCGCTGCAAATGCATCGGGGTAAACGACGCAGAGGGATCGTTGGTCGTGGCGAAAGGGGACGAGTGAAGGTTCAAAGCATGTCGACTTTTTTCAATAATATTATCGTGACTTCGCGATTGTATTGACTATTCACTGGCATGGAGCAGAGTCAAACGTCAACGACCAAGACTCTCGGGATGTCTAGGTTGGAGAGGAGTCTCGTACCAGGAGCTGAACTCGCCACAAAGTCAGACTGCATCGCGTGGTAATCGTTAGCCAACCAACCCTTTCAAGATGGCGCACATCGACGCCTTGAAATTACGAGTGAAGACCGTGAAACGGTGAAATAACGCCTGCATAACTCACACGACTTTCTATCGTTCCCACTTTTCGTTTTCACCGCAACGCTACGGCTCGAATGGCACACAAAGCGGCACGAACACAAGACTCCCCGAGCGACGACGACGCACCCGAATTCGTCTCTTACACCAAAGCCGATGCAAAATGCGATCAAAAAAGCCACCGCCGCTGTGAAGGGGAAGAAAGAGCACGCAAAAAAGCGCGTAATCAGGCACGCTGAAAGAAAGGGTGCGCGTGACCGAACGGTCGGGCAAGGGGGTCAGGTTCGTGGGTCCGGCGGTGGAGGGAGAGGACGAGAACGGGGGCAGTGAAGATGTGGCTTGGAAGGATAACGTGGAGATGAGGATGCCAAGAGCTAGAGGGATGTAGAAGGCGAAATTGGGAATATCAGATGGTCATTGGGTAAGAAAAACAAAAAGGGAGTGATTGAAAAGATGGTTGAGATTTTGCGGCACTACGACAGGATGAATAGGGGGTGAGATAGAGAGATGCGGGGGTGAGGAAAACAGTGAACGCAAAAAATGCTGGGAGGTCCGACGTCACGCTCCACCTTTTCCGCCTCGTGCCTGTTCGGACGGCTAATTTTCATATCAGATCATGGAGTCGACGGATCTCATTCCACTGGTAACTATGAAAAGCCTGTGCCTCCGAAAAAGGTGCCTACAAAGTGAAATCAGACGTGCAAAGTGATTTTTTAGGTGTATCTGTGGAGAAGAAGACAGCCACGAAGAAACCTGTGAAGGTGGACTCAGGCTGGAGGTGTTTGATTCGCCGAAGAAAAGGCAAAGGGAAAGCTAAAACTGAGGATGCACCGAAGCACAGGTCGTACGTGTAACTTGTTTTATGACATTCTGTGTCTGACATGGTATTGCCAAGCTTGTGGGTGAGGATGAGAGCGAAGACCAGATATACATCCGACCTGCGGTAAAGAGACAAAGACAACGCAAGCAGCTGTGGCTGATTGTGTCGGCAGACGAAGAAGGCCACGGCGCGCAAGCCCTCAGGGACCAAGCCTGCGGCTGCGAGAAGGGCTGCAAGAAGAAGGTGGCGGCGAGTATGAGGACGAAGATGAGATCATGATACAAGAGAGTACGCTCGCCCAGGGCCAAATCAGGGTGGCGTAGCCCGACAAAGCTTCGGTCAAGCCACGGAGCCCCCCTCCTATTCTTCGTCAACCTACTACCGTCAGTTGGGCCTCTAGCGTAACGTAATGGAACATACCATCGCGAGTGGAAACCACAGCCAATTCTCTGTCGTTGTGACCTGATAAACTGCATGGAAGGCTCCAGACGACCCATGAGTTTGTACAGTGCAAGCTTGAATGGGTCTGTCGAAGTAGAATGTAACATGTGGGGATTATAAGCGCCCTGCAGATGATCTCTATGCGGTTTCACAACCTATTGGTCAACGATGAGCTGTCGCACATGAGTAGTATAGATTTCACTGTTGCAACGTACCGTCTATCTGGAGATTCGATCCAGGACTTGAAATCGCTCAGGAAGCTAGCTTCCCAGTTTTTGATTGGCGCCTGAATCGGAGTGCCCCATCGAGGGCCTCTTGTGAATGACCCGTGTGTATGAGATAAGTTAGTAGAGCTTTGCCATAATGGCTGGCCAGCTACGAGCTAACAACAAATGGTCAGACTAAATGGCAAGAGATCGCATACAACCTACCTCTATTATCCGATCCTCCCATTCTCCATTTTTGCGGTATCGTATCAATAGGTACGCTCAAATCTTGTTCGCCACACTCGGGTCGCTGCCAAGGCGTGCCTCCATAGGCCTCTCAATACTAATCTTTGAGAGCCTTTCGGGATCCTTTGGCAATTTGAGTTTTCAGCGTAGACGCCTCACGGGAATCCAAATCCGCAAGGTAAGTGTGCGCATATTTTCTCTCAAACAAAGGTACATCGAGGATGTGAGCCTCTGCGTGCTCAACGGGGGAAGAGTAAATGGTTCTCCGGTGATTTTTAGCAAGGGCAAGGAAATTGAACATTATTTGAGAAGACGCGACGTGCGAACGTCAAAGAGATAGTTTACAGACTTGTGGCAGCCTGCACAAGGAGATGGATGGTTGGACACTGCGTTCAGCTCGCCGACCGCACGATCGTACGCCATCATCTTGCTTTGCATTTGCAACGTCACGCTAAGTCCCGCGCTTGCCTGTCAATCGGGAACTCAGAAAGCAAAACATGGCAAGTGAGGGTATCACGCACGGTGAGGCTGCCTGGCATGGAAGCTCTTCTTCATCTCGGCGAGCGCCTTGTTGTCGCTAGTCGAGCGACCTCCAAATTCCTCAAAGACAGGTCTTTTCTTTGCCTCCCAGTCTTTCCTACTGCGATCCTCGAGGAGTTCATAAGAGTCTTGTTGGGTCTCCCTTCTTCCCTCTTTAATCGTAGAGAGGATATTTTTGTCCGTGTGTGTGGTTGAGGTAGCCTGCGACGTCGGTGTCTTGGAGGGGTTGTAACGGAGAGAAGGTGGTAGACATGTTTAAATGCGCTAAGGAACTGGCCAATCGACGTGTGCCTGTGTCGAGTAAATCGTAAGCAGAACACCCGAGACGGACGTCTGTCAGTGCGCTTGACTGGTGAGATTTTGAGAGGCGAGTCTGCGGGACTGCGCCAATCTGTGAGGTTGACTGAAGGAAGGTGGCGGCGCAAGTTAGCCCTGGACGTGTTGGCAAGCCGCCCGGACTTTCTTACGGTTGACCCACACGGAAACTTCATCTCACCATGATTCGCCCAATCTGTTCATTCATGTTACGCTATATCTGTGAATGGGTATATGGGATTGGTCTTGCCATTCAACGATACGGACGTAACACTCCACCAGAAACAAAACAAGAGCTAGAAGAGCTAGAAGCCTTCCGGCGAGCAGTCTGGGGGAATGCAGACGCTTTCAAACACACCAGGACACTCCCGAACGGCGATCGGATCGACTCGCTAGACCTTGGAGACCATTTTCTGGCCCTGCGGACCATCACAGACTCGGCGGTCAACCCGATTCTCATCACGCAGGAACTTCAAGATGCGATGACCACATTCAGAGACAATACGTCACAGTATGGAAGGGGCGGTTGCATCATTGGGCAACCAGGAATAGGTACGAATATGTGGGAATACAATACCGCTTACTGATTTTATTCTAGGAAAGTCTGTTTTCCTTACCTACGCGATCGTCGAACGACTCCGTGCAAGGCACCCAGTTGCTGCCCAGTTATACTGGGAGGGTAATGATAATGCATTCGCCCTCTTTTCGGATCAGGGGACAACAATCCATACAAGCCATATCGCCTTACGATCATTCGGACCTGAGCTTTGGGCACTCACGGATACCACTTACCGCGGTGAAGAGCCATCGCCCGCGTTCATGAAATCCGACGATATAAGGGTTTTTCAGGCAACCTCGCCTCGAACAGACAAATGGCAGGGCTGGATGAACACCAGAAGCGTATCTCTGTACGTCATGGACCATTGCTCCATTGCAGATGTAGAGAGACTAAGGTGAGCAATATCTTTTCATTAAGTTTCCATGCACTAATATGCTATGTTTGTAGCTTCCTTCGAAACCGTGGTGACGACGCTGAACACATCAAATCTTGTGTGCAAAAGTTTGGACCAAATCTCCGTGTAGCATTTTCCCTGGTCAATCCTGCTCAGGCATTAACCCACGAATCCCGCATCGATACAGCCATCGAAGACTGTCTCCTGCAACCTACACGAGTTGCCCGTGCACTGCAGACACTAAATAGCTCGGTGCATCCTGGTTCGTCTTCAGTATTTTCAATCAAGCCGAAAATGGAGAACGGTGTCATCCGGCGAGACGATTTTGCCGTGTCCATACCAACCAGCTGGCTCACCGGCAAAGTGTGCGAAGCACTCGAACGACTCGAGAACCGGAAGAAATTAGAATTTCTCGATATGTTTTCTGGTCCTCGGATATTTCGCTCGGCCGTCGGTTGCATATACGAGCAATATGTACATCAAGCTCTGGTCACGCAGACTTTGCTCCACATCTACTGGTACGACACACGCACGATGGAAGATGTCGTATTACCCCAGCCACTCCCTATATGTACAACAACAGGCGATCTTCAAACTCGTGCCCCGTTCTATTGGCGCCCGAAGCAGGAAAACAACCCAGGAATCGACTGCGCGATCATAACGAACACGCATATATATATGATTCAGGTGACCACTGCCAAATCGCACACCAGCCCTCAACGAGGAATCGATCAGCTTTGGGATGACCTACCTGAGGACAAGAAGCATTTGGAGCAGAGGATGGTTTTCATCGGGCCCAAAGACGAACAGATAGGAGCCGTTACTTCACAGCATTCGAAAAGCCTGATGTACGGATACAAGCGCACAAGGACCAACCTCTTACCGGAGAGGACCCACCTCCAAGTCGGGCATATAGTACATACAATTCCTTCTCTCACCTTAACCTTCTCTCACCTTAACCGACTAGGTTATACCATAACAATGTTATATCCAGCACCTGCAGGACATTCACGAGGCTTTCATTATCCCTTCATCCAATAGCTTATTTAACAATACAGTCGACACATCACGCTTCCATAAACTAGCCAGCGTCGTCAATAAAGTACTGAGAAATCGACCAAAAAGGCGTGCACGCACCGACTCGGCAGCATCCTCCGCCAGGTCCGATATCCCCCCGACGTGCTCTGCCTCCGTTGCGCTAATCAAGCTCATCTCACGTCCCATCTTTTGCACCTCTGTCCAAAAGTCCTTGTTGCCGTGCTTACCCAGGCAGTCTGCCTTGAGCCCTCTCAAAATCCTGCATGACCAACGAGTCTCAGAAAAAAGAAAAAGAAAGAAAAAGAGCGAGCGCGAACGAACGCACCCATTCCACGCGTCGATCTCGTCCTCCTACACGTCACGGAATCAACCAACCAAGTCCGAGTCACACGACATGCGCACTCACAAGCAAACATGTCTGGCGCAACTCCTTCAAACACTCTACCATCTCGTCCTTGCGTCGACTCGCAAACGGCCGCCCAACGATTTCTCTCACCACGACCCCGAGATCTTCGACCGCCTTGGTCACGATGTCACCCTGCTTGAGGTTCTGACGGAAATCCTTGAGCGGATACGCATTCCCAATAATCCTCCCCGGCGCGCGCTGTGGCTCAGGTTCCGGCTCTGGCGAAGCCGTCGGGGTCGGCAACGCAGGTGCACCTGGTTTCGGTTTTGACCCCAACAAGAGTTCGCCGTCCGACTCCGACTCGGTCTCAGAGTCGTCCGCGGTCACTTTTGTCTTCCTAGCAAACGCTGAAGAAGTGGATGCGTCGAGGACCTGCGATCTTTGAGAGGCCAGGGCATCGGGCTTTTTGCGAGCGGGTCCCTTTTGATCAAGGAGAATCATGTCTTCATCCTCGTCCTGCGCGTGCACATGACCATCCTTGCGTGCCCTTGGCGCTCTCTTGGGAACTGGACAATCGGGGTGAGCGAAATAATAAATATTGACGCGAAGATGAAACGTACCTTCCTTGACTTTGAAGGCAGCTTTGCACTCTTCCAAGGCATGCTTAGCGGTCTTGAGCACCCGTCTCGGAGGATCAAAGTATTTGGTGAGTTCAGGATGGGGTGGCGGCAGAGGGTTGGTCGTGATGTCAGAAACCACTGCGGAGTGGAACTGAGCTTGTTTTGTTCGGTGGATGGCTGGGTTATACGAGAGGCGTGTGTCGAACCAAGGCTTACGCCTGGGAGAACATAGGTCAACCCGCAAGCGCATTGACATTGAATTTTATAGACCCACGCAGGTTCATCCTTTCCTTCCTCCGCGTCATCGGTAGCATCCACAACCTCCATGAGGTCCATGGCATCCACAAAGTTGTCCATGGCTTCGAGTTGCTCTTCTGTTGGAATATAGGGATGCTTTGCAATCTTTTCGCCTGACCTTGAGACGAGGGTAGTGAGTGAGGGAAAGGTATAATGTCTGACGTCGTCAGCAAAGGGCATCTATCCAACAATCATCCATTATTGCTGCAAATTTGCAAGAGAACGAAGGATATACCTGCACCCATAATAGTACATCCACATTTGCATTCTCAGTCCAAACTATAGGCGAGAGGACGCCCATCTTTGGGTCCATCCCGTCGTTCCTCACCAGTCTCGCAATTGCCAAGACACCTTTTTCGGCCATGGCTTGAACGATGGATGAGAACGCCAGCTGATCGGGGACAGACGTCGGGGAACCATAAAGGTATGAAACCTCGCTCATGGGATACGAACGATTCATCTAGAAAGCCAGACGTTGGAGCAGAAAATCCAGGAAGAATAGAGGAGACACACCTTCTTCTTGTGGAAAAACCCACATATTTCAATGCCCTTTCTAGTGTTCAATCGCGCAAATTGTCCATCCGGACAAGGGACGTAGGTGGAACCATATTTGAACCCTCTGACAAGCTGTTCTTTTTCCACCTTCTCGATGCCCTTCTCCTCATCCGTGGCACCATTCTCTTCGTCGACGTCCATCGATGTTTCGCCTCTTGTTTCCGCCTCTTCTTCATCCTCGGTGGACCTGTCAATGATGCATTCGGTGCGTCTCTTGACCTCCTTGAAAATGGCCCTGCCCTCCTCTTCGACACCCTGGCCATCTTCCTCACCGTTCTCCTTTTTGAAAAACTTCATCCAAGATGCCGGTCTAGTCGAGCTAGTACATTTGGCGATGCGCACGTTCATCTCGATGGCCTCGCCCTCCCGCACGTCAACATCTCCCAGACGCAACGTCGTCGACATCAACGTGGACTTGGTTTCCCTGATGTTGGGGAAGTTGAGTGTGAGCAGTGCATGCTCGAGTGACCCGAGAAGCCCACGGTCTTCTGGCAAGGCAGATATGAGACGGGCATAGAAGCTTTCGTTCACGCGCTACCGAGACATTGTCGATTAAAAAAAACCAAGGGTGAACGTGTTCGCATACCTTGATGGCAGGTTTGTCTTCTTCTTGATACCCGAATTCTTCGTCGTCGAAATCGACACCGCTATTGTACAAGGTCAATGTTTGAAGGGTCCAAACTAGAGGAAACCGCACACGACAGTCAATGCGATGTTTAAGGTCGTCATTTTCTTCACGATTGCGTCCCATTCCTCGATCTCCATTGGCGACTCGCCGTCGGTGACCAACACCATTTTTCGTGTCCAAGTACGCTTCTTCTCGAGATAAATGTCCTGTGTCTCGATAGCGACGATCAACGCGTCGATTGCTGGTGCAGAGCGTCAGTTCGTGAATGCAAGAGGAGCGGGCGAGCGTACGGTCTCCTGCAGTCTCTGATGCCTGAAGTTCGTCCAGTTTGGCGAGTGTACCGGCGTTTGGTTGCCCAATCGAAATGTATTCCGAAACGTGGTCGTATCCGCCATTCTTGTCGTTGACGACATTGTTGGTGTCTGTTCAGGATTCAACATGACAGACGAGTGCACGGGTCAGCTGTATGATGAGTATGCAAAAAGAAACTGCGCACCTTCAGAGCCAAAAGTAATGATGCCACACTGATCCGTCTTTCGCCCGTTGAATATCTGGTAGCAAAGCGTCAGTAGCGATGAAAATGGAGGGAAAAGAGCGACATGCCATTTCCTGAATCTTCATCTTGACGAACTGGAGTGACCATTCTAATTTTGTCATCTCGACGCTCCTCGTCTCTCCGTCTGGGCCGTCGGGAAGCTCCACCGTCCTGGAGGCTCCCATCGAAGGAGAGGTGTCGACGAGGAACATAGTCACGGTGTACTTGAACATAACATATCAGTTTTAATAACACAAACAAAAGCAGTCTTACGCCAGCTCGGTCTGTAGGCATGGTGAGGTATGTGCAAGTCAGGAGGACTATGAGGAGGAGTACAGTCGCGCCAATACAATGCACGTGACATGCGTGACTCATGTCATGTGATTACTACTAGTATATGCAACTAACTATTAGGACAAAGACACTAAGTTCAAGCTCTATTACGCTTTCGTTGAGACTGTTTCATGGCAAAGTCGATGGTCTGTCTGTGATTGCAATAATGAGACAACGAAAACACAACAAAGGAAGAGAAAAGACCCACTTGCGATTTCGGAGTTTTGGTCCCTCGGACAGAGGCTCGTCCACGTCCATGCTATCGAGACTGGCCTGGGAGACTGGCGCTCGCCTGCCTCCCTTGCCATCTTTTTGACGTTCCTGGATCTCTTTCAGGTTCGCCTGGAACACCTTTTCGTGCGATTCTTGCTCGACCTGCACCGCGACGGTATAGGTCGCGGCTTCCATCAACTTTTGGTCGAGCTCTGACAGCACGGTCGCCGTCGTCGTCGACCTGTGTCGCACATGAAGCGGGTCTGGAACGAAACAAGGACGAAACGCACCAGCTCTGGAGTGCGCCCAATAACTTTTCGAGCTGGCCCGGCTCGAGATCCCTTCCCATCGTGTACTCGATCTCGAGCTGCCGTTCTTTCTGATCGAGCTTTCCACGGAGGACGTCGAGGTAGATGGCGTCGATGATGAGGTCTTCGAGTTCTCTGATGGTTGCTACCTGCAGTGCTTCGAGCAGCAAAGCGTACGGTAGGATCTGAGCGTGCCAACTCAGTAGCGAGAAAGGGGCAATCGAGGGTCAGGGTCGCACATGACGTTCAGTGGCAAGGGTGACTATCGTAAGGTATTTGAGCTTCGTAATCTGCGCTTGATTGAGGGGTGGAAGGGCGTCCTTGTGCTCTGCAATGAGGACTGTCAATAGAGATCGCATGCAGGGCAGTGAGACCGTCGACCTAGATAGTCCCTGTACGTGCGGTACGAGAAGAGCTGCAGGAGAGAGAAAAAGGGGGCATGCTGCTCGCTGTTGGCAAGCTGGATCCCTGTCAGTACTAGCACAGACACGATGTTGGGGCGTACCTCTTGTATGTTTGGTAGCTCGAGAAGCTCCGCAAAGACGAACACGCCTGGTGCAGAGGTGACGTCCTGGATAAGCTTTGCGGCCGCTGCGCCTTTGGCTGACTTGGATATGAGCAAGAAGGGTTCGAGGCTGGCCATTGGACTCCCGGAGATGACTGTGTGGATACAAGTGATGAGTAGTATCAAGTCAAGTAAACACAGCTCCGCGTCTTCCCCTCATGTCCGCAGACGATCTCACTGCCGTCGATCTCGACCCCGCCATACGCGTCCATGTGTCTCCGTCGCAGGCGTCCTATTTTGCAGGCGAGCAGTTCTCCGTCACGATCACTTTCACCAACACGCGCTCGCCCGAGTCTCCAAAGGTCAAACACTCGCACAGACGCGGCGTACATTCCATCAGCTCGGCACCCCTCGCAAGACCGCCCACCTCGCCTGGCGTACCCCGTCCGACTGCCATTGCTGGCCCTGCAACCGCCGCTGTCAACCATGCCCGGGATATGCCTACGCGGAAGCGACTCATTGGCCGTGTCGCCGACGTGGCCCCAAAGACCGCCAGCGAGTGTGCGTCACGGTACGTACGTGCTTACAGCGAGTTCTCAGATCCACGTACGTATCTTGCACGCTGTCCGTTCCTAACAGTTAGGCTGACGGGCCCTGTCAAGGTCTCCCGCCAACCAAATCCCCGCTCGTCCGAAGCCCCGACTTTCAGCTTCCCCCGCACCACCCTCATGCACGCAAACAGTCCGTGACGGACGTTCATGCCTACACCAACGGGGTGCAGCAGCCCTCGTCGACGGTGCCGACGCCGTCCGGGCTGGTCAACTCCTCCGGTTCCACGTTTTCCCTTACGCTCGACCCAATCGCAGAGACGCCCACGTCTCCTTACCCAGGGACCCCTCTCCCAAGGTCACCCTCCCTGACCGAATCGCTCGACCAACATGCCCTCAAGACCACTTCCCATGCACCCCGTCTTTCTCAACCCCGCCGGCCGCCACAACTTGGCCTGGGACACGGACACCCGCCCAGTATTTCCCAGTCAAAATCTCCTCTGCCACTTGGAAATGGCACACTTGTCAGCTCCAACTCGGAGCTCATCCTCTATTCTTATGTGCAGCTTTTGGGCACCGTGTCCATCACCCCTCTGCCGGGTGCAACCGTGACCAACGACGAGGCGCAAACGTTGGCCGCCCTCCGGTTACAACTGTTGAAGCGCAGGGCTGTCGGCGGTGGGAGCATGGACATTACGTCGCATCAACGCACACAAGAGCGTAGGCGCTCGCACAGCCGATCGGCGTCGCTGACGAGCAGTCTGCTTTCGCTTCTCTCTCCGTCCACCTACTCTGCACCTTCGACCCCATTGCCCTCTTCTCAGTCGTGGACGGGGGGACGCTCTCGCACGCCCTCTGTGTCCTCTGTGACACCAGCGAACGAACAGCAGAACGCCGTCGGCCTCGGTCTGATCAACGGAGGGACGGAGGAGGACGTTGACCCTGACAAGCCGCTTCCCACATTCGACGTGCAGCCGGCCATGTTGGCGGTTGACTTGACGCTCGGACCAGGGGAATCGCGCACATGTGAGCGGTCGTTGCATTGACCACGCGTCTGCTAACGAGAGGCAAGACACGTACGCGGTAGCGCTGCCGGACAACCTACCACCGACGTTCCGCGGGCGTGTGCTCAAGTTTTCGTACGAACTGGTGATAGGCACCTGTCGTGCGAGTGCATCCGCGATGAGGTCATCGAGTAGTCTAGGCCCAACTGGCGCAAACAGCATCAGCCGTGTCATGAAGGTTCCGATGCGCGTGTACAACCACGTTGCGGGTGCGTAGGGTCGCAGTTTCATGTCCACCCACTGAGATCAGTCTCACAGTCGGAAAGGTGCCGAGACCATATGACCTGCTGTGGCCTGTGGGAAGACGCATGCTCACCATGGAGACAGCACCCAGAGTGGTGGACGGACCTGCCAAGGGAGTGACCAAGGCTGCGTCGCAATGTGGGTGTGAAGGGTTGATCAAGCATGATGAAATATTAATACTGTATTCAGCCAAAGATAGCAGGGAAGATCTACGAGCGTATGGGCAACGATTGCTGGCCACATTCCCAGACCCTGACGCCACCGGTGGAAGCCCGGGCGTCAGGGTACCACTGGAAGCAATATCACCGGTGCAAGTTGAATTTGAGCGTGATGGTGGCAGTTTGACGGGGTGCAGAGAAGCGGTGGAAATTCTGACGCGCAATCCGAAAAAGGGTGAGTGGCTGGTCCGTTGCGGATGTGCGGGTTTTGAGATAGGGCTGCACTTCGCAGTGTCATACGACGTGAACAAGGATGGGGTCAAGGTGGCAGTGCTTACGTTCACGAAGACGGCATATCGACTTGGTGAGACGGTGTTGGGGGTGGTGGAGGTGAACGAGCGGCAGGGACGGTCGCGGGTGTTGTCCGTGAGTGATAGGGCCACGGTGTTGATCTGGCTGACGAGTTGCCTCAGTTGTCTGCGATGCTGGAATCACAGGAAACGCTGCCGTCGCAAATAGCGTCAGCGGGTAATCTCCGGCATATGCGGCGCGTGCACGCGGAACATCACGCTTCGCTGGTTTCTTCGGTTCTGCGTACGACGTTTTCGCTGGATATACCCTCGGATGCGAGTCCGGGTTTCCAAGTTGAGGTGGGCCACAAAGGGTTGGGCTTCGCCGGAGGTCTGCTTTGGCGGGTCAGACTGTCCTTGTTGGTCGCAGTGGCAGCGGAGGGTGGGATGAAGCAGATGGCGCAAGACGGGCCGACAGGGGACTGGGGAACGCCATACAGGGCGTGCCCGAGCATTGCGCCGAAATCACGCACGAGAAGGGAGGTGCAGACGTCGGGCACATGGGGTCGGTACTTTGTGGCCTCGTTCCTGGGGACTGGTGAGCGAGAGTACCACGACGGGGACGAGGAAGAAGAGGAGAACAAGGACGAGGAGGAGGAGTGGGAGGATGTGCGGGTAGAGACGGTGGAGTGCGAGGTTCCGATCTGTGTTTGGGCTGGGAATACGGCTTTCAAGGCGACGGACGTTATTTTCGATGTCTGAGTGTAGTTA
The DNA here is from genome assembly GCA_038090295.1 of Boletus semigastroideus. Classification (NCBI taxonomy): domain Eukaryota; kingdom Fungi; phylum Basidiomycota; class Agaricomycetes; order Boletales; family Boletaceae; genus Boletus; species Boletus semigastroideus. Next base: position 21,989 of record JBBPMK010000271.1, read on the forward strand.
AAATTGACGGATCTTGAAACGGACTCATGCAATTCTCAAACGACGACCGGAAGAACCGTTTTATCGACCCACCACAGCCAGGACAAGGACAAGGACAAGGACAAGGCTCGCTGAGGGAACGCGCCGCAAGCCAACCCCCGCAGATCGACCCAGAACCGTTCAGCTTGTCGACGACGACGAGGATGTACCCGTTCAACAATACGCTGCCTTCTTCCGTGCCCACACGATCTTCATCCTTGTCCAATTCACAGCACCCAAACCACCACCAGCTCATGCGCGAGTCTCGGTTCGCATCCACCTTCGAGGACGACGAGTCCGAGACCGACACTTACGTCGGTCCCTCTCCTCGTGGTCGTTCATACGCACCCGATCTCGCTCGTAGCAGGTCCCAGTCCCTCGCCACAACGACCCGTCCAGGTCCATTAACCTCCCCCCCTTTGGCTTTCTGGTCAGACGTGTCCTCTCTCCACACAAACCCTCTCAATATCCCTTCCTCTCGCTATGGAGACATTAAACCACCGGGCAGCAGCCGGTATGGCTCACTTGGAACTGTCGGTAGATCCCCCTTGAGTAATAACTTTGATTCCCACATTGGCGGTGCCAATGGCTATTCTAACAGGCAGACCATCGATCCCTCAAACATGAGCCCCTTCGTCCGTGACGTCGGCCAGATCCTCTTGGACGATGGTTCTGCCCTCCGCCAGCTATGGGCGGGCATGAACCCTCCAAAGGACGAAAACGGCGGCGGCGGCAGTGGCACAACCAGTCGTCGGCATAGCGTCTCCGTCGTCCAACCACGCCGTCCCGTCGTGGGCTTCAGTGCCCCGGGGAACGACCCCCACGACGACTCTTCCCGGCCAAGCGTATTCCAGACTTTTTCCGGTCGTGGCGGCCTCATGTTGTCCGACGACGATCTCGCCGCAGATCTCGGTTCGCTCAGCATCAAGGACGGCCCCGGTCCCTCCTCGTCGACCCTTCCTCCAAGCCAACCCTCCTCCCTCCCCATATACGCACCCATGTCGCGCAGCCCTACCTCTTCCGATCGCCTCTCCCCCTACAAGTCCATCAACCTCAACATCCCCAGCGGCACCTCGTTTGCTTCCAACCGCCAACACTTTGGTTCCCCCAGCGACAGCGGCTTGTCCGCAGGGGGCAGCCCGCCCCGCACCCACTTTGATCAGCAGCTCATCGACGCCAAGGCGCAGTACCTCGGCAGCGCCAACAGCACCCCCATGCAGCAGCAGTCTCTCACCGCCCGCTTCATCCCTGGACAAGGCATCCAATACCTCCCCTCCCACGGCAACGGCGGGTCCGCGTTCAATCGTTCCAGCGCGACCACCTTGCCCTCCCCACTCTCCCCCACCGGTTCGCGTTCCATCCAGCCCCAGCAGCCCCCCTTTTACCCCCAGCAGATCCAACGACGCACCTCCGACGCCCCACAACCCAACATCAACGACCTCGGCAAGGGCGTCCCGCTCTCGTCTGTCCCCGCCTCGTGGCCGCTGTACATTGTCGAGTTCAAGGCTGGGCGTACGGATCTGTTTTACCTCATGGACCTCAGCTTGGACATTCGCGTCGGCGATCTCGTCATCGTGGAGGCCGATCGAGGAAAAGACTTGGGCAAGGTCGTCAACGACTCGATCACCCTCGAGGAGGTCGAGGCGTTCCAGCGCGAGCAAAAGGAGCGCGTGAGCTACGGTGGCGACGGTGGACCGCTCAGTCCAGGCGGTCCGCAGGGTTCGAAGAAGGAAATCAACCCCAAGATGATATACGGGAAAGCCCAGCCCCAGGATACACAGTACGTCCCAGGATGCCGCATTACCTTTGGAGCTTTTCTCACGTCGCGACAGACATCTCGTTACCAAGATACAGGATGAAATGAAAGCCCTCCAACTGTGCCAAACCAAAGTACGACAAAAGAAACTACCGATGGAAGTCATAGATGCAGAATATCAATGGTATGCGTTCATCGGAAGTGTGTCGCTCTCCTGATCACGCATCCAGGGACCGACGAAAACTAACGTTTTACTTTGTGGCGGAAAAACGCATCGATTTCCGAGAGCTCGTGCGAGAACTGTTCCGGTGCGTACCACGATTGGATACTGAGCGACGTCGTGCTCAACATGCTTTTCAGCTTGTATAAAACCCGGATCTGGATGGCATCTCTCCAGGGACCTGGTGGATACGAGCAGTAACTGCTCGTCTTTGCATGCTGATCCCATCCCCCCACTGACCTGCGTTGCACGATATATCTTGACACCTGTTTGAGCTTCTCATGCGCTAGATATGCTCTTTTTGCTTCTGTCCATTGCGCCCCGCTTCGTTGGATGTTCTCTAGCCCAGCCTAGACCCCCCTTTGTAACTGTACCCACCTACTATTTATTACAGCCTCATCTTTTTTCTCCTTTTTTCATGTTTTTTTTTCCGTGGCTCTTGTTCAACGCTACGCATGCTCTTCCCCCAAGTCCTTCACGACAGGCATGAAATTGGGTGCTACTCTGTATTATTACTGTACGATCCTCCCGTCATATAGCGAAACTGGTGGATTTCATGTAACTAACTAAACATAAAAAAACGAATGCAAAGGCGGTACATATATATCATGTTACTCCGCGTGCGCCGTGCCAGGGTCTGTGCGAATCGGATTGCGCTCAGCGGTAACTACATCCGCATGAGCCTGGGGCGTGGAGGGGAACAAAGGCGGACGTACCCCACGGTCGACGGTCCATCGGACACTGTTGATTCGACGCGGCGGTGCTGAGCCATTTGAGAAGACAGTGCATGTGGAAGATGTGGCTGCATTCGCCCCATACTGTCCGTTGGGGTTTCGGGTTGGTCAGTATGTATATCGACATCGATATCGGTATCGGTATCGGCATCGGGCGCATGATGGGTATCAGGCGTGTGTCCCCGCGTTGCCAATCCGAGGCAAAGGCACCCCATCGCGAGGCACGAGGCACGAAGAAAACCAAATACGACACGAGGTGGGGAAAAACGGAAGAAAAGCGACGCACTCAATGGACAGTCATCCCCAGGCATCTTGCACGACGGACAACACCCTTCGTACGGCACGCGACAGATCCCACAGACGTCGCCTTCGTCGTCTGGATCGGCGATGCCGGTGTTCCAGCGCCATTGCGCGACGGCGCTCCAGTGTTTGACGTGGACTTTCATCTCGTCGGGACGCGTACACAAATGTAAACAGCGCTGTTGACCCCTATAGCTACGACGTCCATCATCACTGTCATCAACATGCCCGAACATTCGCTGCCCATCAGAGGGCTGAATGCAGTCTCACGGTCACACACGACAAGGGTTGCCATGCTCAGCGATCCTGATCGATTGGCCCGACAGACAAGCTGCCGTCCCTCAAAGGTCTAACTCAAACTTTCAAAGCAAAAGTCGGAGAAAAAGCCTTGTCTGGTCTCATGAATGTCTTGCGGTGGTTCGCAAGCATGGATCCGAAAACCGGGGGACTCACCCTTGAAACTCTTCGTTGTCTCTGCGTGGTTGACGAATCGTCAGGAGAGCTGGGTCTCAAGCACACCGACGTGTTTCTTGCCGATGAACTTGTTGTTTGGCCTTCTCACCAATCCCGAGTACTATGTCCTTGTTGCTGCCCTGCAGCTTTTGGAAACGTTGCTTCAAAACAGACGCGGGGTAATCCAGGACTACTTCCTCAGCGCATCCTCCGACATATCTCATAATATCATGTTGGTGTTGCGAGACCAACGTGTAATCATCCGCAATGGTGCAGCTAACAGTTACATCAAGCACATTTACTCAGGCTGACTCAGACCTATTCAGAATGTGTCGTGATGATGGCACAGTTGATTTCAGGGAACCAAGAAATTCAAATTTCTCTTGCGTCTGCAGACCCCGAGATACACGCATTCGAGAGTCTTTACAACATCGTCGTTCAGGCAGGTGGCGTTCAGGGTGGCGTCACTAGTCAAAACGCACTGCAATGTATGGACACTTTGTTGCGTGCCAACACTTCAAATTTGGTACGTCATCTTTTTTTTTTTTTTTGGCTGCTTATAATAGTTCCACAGAACTACTTTTGTAATTCACCGTTACCAGCACTTCTATGCTCGCTGTTGCAACTCCAGGATGCTGTTCCACAAGAGAAAATGTGGGATCAACAAAAGATGGTGAATGTATCTCTCTCTCATCATGGGGATCATAGGTATGCTTGTTGAATCCAAGGGCAATAGTGTCAGTATCAGTATCATTAGTATCATCTCGCTTTCGTCACTGTTGAGTGCACGCTAGGTCCACCAAGTGACACAAGGTAACCAATTCAAATTAGTCAAGGACATGTCACCGAGGACATCTGCCAGTGTTAGTGTTGGCAATCAGAACCCAGTTGAGAAGGAAGCCAAGGTCTCGCTCGACAGGACATTTGTTGAATTCTGGCAATCAAACTGTGGTAAGTCAACATTTATAATTCCAGTTGGTCATGTAGAAGGACTGATCAACCAGATACGGTATGGCGGAGGTTGAGCACGGATTCAGCGTCATTAGCATCCTAGGTACCTTGAGTCAGGTCATGTCAATGCCACCTTCACCTTCCTTCAGGAATTGTGGGAGCCATCCAACATGCAGGCATTATCCCCAACGTGATCCCTGACAAGGCTCATTTTACCCCTGAAGCGTTGATCACCGTGAAATGGCCCACTGGAAAAGAAGCCATGTTGGGCAACATGCTGACCGAGATCCACACGGCCGACGAGCCCTCGGCATCGTTCACCCCGTTCGCAGCGGCGACCGACATTGGGTATACGCTCGTCATGATCAACCCGGATGCACACTCGAGGGGTGATCCAGAGATGGGGGAGTGGCGACATTGGGTGGTGAATCTGGCCGTGCCCCGTTTGAGTGTGGATTGCCGTGCTCATGTGCGTGCGTCTGATACGTGACAGGCCTGAAAGCGCCAGCGTTGCGTGCGCTCGACACGAGTGACTTGAGCGCATGGGCAACCAAGCTAGCAACGACGCCTTATTATCCGCCCTACCTGCCTCACGGTATGGGGCCACATCGTCATGGTAAATCGCCCGCCGACTTCGAGTTGAGCGGTATCACTGATTCCCGCTCGACGTCTATGTTTCTGCTCTACCAAGAACTGAACTTTGAATTCTCCATCCCGAGCGACGCGCTTGAGTGTAAGAGTGGGGCCGAGGACCGGGCCGAGTGGAACTCGGCCAAGTTTGCGGAGAGGTATGGATTGAAGCTCGTGGGCGTGAATTATATCGTGGTGGAAGGGGACGGGTGAGGAATAAAAGATTGTCAATTTTTTTTGGAAAAAAATTGATCGTGTCTTTGTGATTCTCTTGTGATAATTTGCCGGGATGGAACAGAGTTAGACAGAAGAGTCTCGTACCAGGGCTCAGCGCTCATCCGTGAGTTAATTCCCAGCTTTCGCTGTCACTGCAACACTGCGACTTGAATGGCACGCAAAGCATCAAGAATACAAAACCCATCGAGCGACGGCGCACCCGAATTCGTCTCTCACACCACGTCCAAAGCCGATGCAAGACGTGATAAAAAATGCCGCTGCGACTTTGAAGCAGGCGCATAATCAAGCACGGGATCAAAGACCAAAAGAAAGGGCGCGCGTGACCAAGGACGCTAAGGGCTACGAGGGATGCGGAAGACGAAATCGAGGTGAAGAGGAGGATGCGGAGTTCGGGGGAACTGGAGGTATGCTCTGACATGACTTCAGGTTCAGCAAGACGGTGACGATGAATAGCACGCTGGGATGTCTGGGGAAAGTGGTTCGACAGATCCAGAGGTCATCACGGACGATGATGAGGAAATGGATGAAGACGAGCCTGGTAATTCACGCCAGTAAAATATCCACAAATTCAGTAGGAAAGCAGTATCATATTTTTGTGGGTTGCCCTCCCGGAAGATTTGCGATACTCATTTGCGATCGTGGAACTCGTTGACCCACGGAAAAATCACATTCGCGATCTTCCTTCTTAGCATGAGGTCTGTGTTTGAGTGCGTCAACGGTTTGACACATCTATCAGGCCGGCCTGGTTTGCTGGTATTGGACGTACCAAATCCTTGGATGTGCACTGAATTTTCGTTGTCGGTTCTTGAGTCCCTGCTGCCTTTTCAGGGGCGAACAAAAGCAGCGGCGAATAGTTCGTCCAGTAGATAGTCTGTATATTTTTCAACATACTCATTGACATGTGGTGTCACAAGCACTGTATCACCTGGTAGTGTCATGATTAGCCCAATAAACTTAAAACTGGATGGAAATGACAGGGACCCATGTGTGCCAAAGCAAGTGCAATAGAGCTTGCATCTGGAATAACTTGAAGTATGCTCCTGAGCCTTAGGATTGTTTTGACAAGGTGTCCACTCAAAGGATGAGCAATTTCATTGTCAGCTGAAGTTGATGCTGGAGGATATGGAATTACCTTAGATGTCATGACAAAGTGTCAACATATGACCACCATTGTGCTGGGGCTTGGTTGTGCTGTCCATAAGTAGTACCTCAGATGTGATAAGCTGAAACATTCTGCCAGGAAGATGACTCAGCATTGTTTGGCCATATTGACCTGAAAAAACATCTTTCCTTTGTAATTGCAATTTAGGGGGGGCATCTTGCCAACCATCACTATGAAGACATTACACCAGGTTATCTCCCATATTGTTCATTTGCTTCATTCAAAGAAATCATCCTCTTCATTTCTTTCACACCTGCCATCAGAGATAATCATCCATATTCTTTGTTTTCTTGGTGTTTGTGACATCATTCAAATGTACAGAGTAAGCCTATTTGCCTGGGTTTAAAGTTCAGTTCACATTCTGACATGTCTAATAGGTCTCCAAACAGTTGCATGCTCTCACATATGAACATGCAATATGGACATCAGCATACAGGATTGCATCATTGCCTCATCCACCTGGACCCTTTCCTTCCCCAAGATCAAATCTTTTCACAAAGGTGATGGCATCTTGATATACAAAAGATGGCTTATAAGCTGTGACATTCACACCCACTTGAAGTTTCTTGCATATGATCTGAACTCTAAGAAACATCCTTGTCCCTGCCAACTCTTGTGGAAATCTCTATTGCAGAACAAGCCATTAATGCTGTGGAGGCCAATGCTCAGGCAGACGATCTCTCAGAAACACTCAACTTCTGGCAAGAGAAAAGAGTAGAGATGAAATGATGTAGGAATGTCATGTTGATAGGCTTAGCCTGAAGGCAACTTCTATGAATCGATAAGGAGATGACAGAGTGGTAAGCCATTTCACACAAGTCCTGAAGCCAAAGCCCAATAAACAAGTGGATAAGACTGGGGTGCAATCACCCAGTCAATCTACTACTTATACAAGTATGATTAAGGTTAAAGGGGAGCTTGAACTCTATTAAGAGATAAGAGCGACTAATGCTATTGTTACGGTCCTATCAATTTGACCTTAGATGTTTACATCTTTCTTTCTTATCTTATCTAATCTCATCTCATCTTATCTTTCTCTAGAACATTCCCTCTCTTTCTTTCTTCTTCTCCCTGCACCTGGATGCCCTTCACCTTTCACATATCACCTTGCGCCCAGTTGCACTCCTTTCATTCCAATCCTTGATCTTCCATTCTCCCACTGCCACAAGGCAGTGGTCTTCTTTTAATTAATGCTGCCACATCCTCATTGCAGCCTCATGCATTAGGCATGCTGATGCTTCCATTCTTCCAGATCATTCCATGGGCTGTGTGCCTTAAGGACTACGCATGGTAGCCTTACAGACCCAGCATGTAGTTACCTTGTATATCTAGTCATTGGTAGATTAGGGCCAAACAAGGCCACACCCCTAGGTAGTATATAAACCCCATGAATGCAGCAACCAAAGGGCAGTCTTGTCCTCTTGG
>JBBPMK010000272.1:0-29786 GCA_038090295.1 Boletus semigastroideus
GCATGGACTTGGAAAAGGTATTTCATTCCGCCCTAATGCGTCGTCACGAATTGATTCACTCGATCTTTTCAGATGATGGCACAGATGAATCAAAGTTCTGGGGCAGGAAAGATGGACGAACCTGTCGAGTCTGATTCCGACGAAGACGGCGGCCCACCCCCTCTTGAGGGCACCGAGCCTGCCAAGTAAAGAGCATGGTGGTTTCTAGAACAAAAGGATCCAATAACTCATGTACATAACTTTCTCCTGCCAGACAATCTGTGGCTGGTAAGGTGTGCATGGAAGAGAATTTCTTGTCAGCGCATCGCCCTTGATTACGGCTGTCTCTACGTTCTATTACAACTTACGTACCAGCTTCAGAGTGATATAAGACAAGAGTCGAGCACAACCTAGCAATTCATGGGCAAGCTCGATCGATCGATCCATGAACGTCCGTGGCGGGATACCCAAACTACAAGATAGCTAGCTCCGAGTCCTTGTTGGCCCGCCCCGGTTCTGGATGGAAAGCCTCCCTTGCCTAACATGATAGAGTTTCCCAGCGTTCGGCAGGTCTCGGACAAGGTCCTTGTGCAACGACCGTAACAGCAGGTCGATTGTGTCAACGTCAACTAGTAATACAGTCACAGTGTGGGTGAAAATTCAGCCCATTTTGCAGCGTCCTAACGCCAATAGGCCCTCGTTAGCGCTCTGTGTCTTTTTTTTTCTTTTTCTTTGTGCCAATCAGGTCGTTCCCGCGCCCATGTCCAAAGGAAAGGGAAAGCCGACAGAGGGAGCCCCCGTGGCATTGTTGCCTCCTATGTCGAATCCCTCTGCGGGAAGTGCAAACCCCGCCGCTTCGCTGTCCGCCCTCTGGGGGTACATTCTCCCCGCGCTCAACCATATCGTCCGTTCCTCAACCAATTCCACCGACAAAGCGCCCGCCATTGACATCTCATACCACATGGGCATACACACCGCCACATACAACTACTTCACCACACAGTCCGAAACTGCGAGCACGCGTGCAGACGGCGGGGCAGACAGGGACACGGGGAACGCCCGGCAAGCGAGCGGGACAGATCTCTACGAGCATCTCGACAAGTACTACATGGACCTCGCTCGGGAGTTGTTGTTAGGCGCACCCGAGGACGACGCCACGCTTGTGCAGTACATCATCCCGTGCTTCAAGCGCTACAGTGTCGGCGCGCATTCCGTCAACCGACTCCTCAACTACGTCAATAGACACTATGTCAAGCGTGCCGTCGACGAGGATCGGGGTTGGCTCACGCTGAGCGACATTTTCGATGCCGTCGCAAAGTCTATCGAGGAGGGGGACTCGCGGGAAAAGATTGCCAAGAGATTGAAGGAGAGGAGGGTCGAGGAGCTCAAGAAGTGGGGGTATGAGGAGGGTGGCTCGCCAGAGGCATTGGCTCTGGCCGAACAACGCGCCGAAGCTGCGAGCACAGCGGATCGCGTCGTTCCTTTGGCACCTCTGGCATTGAGGCGGTTTAGGACGGAGTTTATCGAACCTATGTTGGCCGCGCCCAAGATGAAAGGGAAGAAGCGGAGGCCAGGAGCCACAATCGTTGGAGACAAGTCGCATCTCCCCAAGAGTCGGCTCGCACGTGCTGTGCGAGAGCTTTTAGAAGTACAAGAGATAAATCCAGAGGACCGGGTCCATTTTGCAAGAGACCTTGCGGCGATACTGTGTACCGTCGGTGTCCGTAACGGTCATCCTCTGCGAAGGAAGCTGGATAAATTTCTCACTACCGGTATCCCTTAGTGTCTTTAGCAATACTTTGATTATCTGAAGGTTATAGGTGTTAATCAGTACTAGCCAGTGGGCTGATACCCCCTTTCTCCTGGCTTCTGATTCTCCCGGTTGTTCCCCGCCGTAGGCAAGTTCAGAAGAGCATCCATATCTATGTTCTGCCATGTTGATAGGTCCAGCGTGGACAAATCGAATCCACCCGCGCCGCTCTGCGTACTGGCCCGAGGGAACGCAGACGATAACGTCGGAGGTGGGGCAATGGTGCTCCCAGAATGCGGTTGCTGACCACTTGATCCGCTCGCCACCGGACCGAACAGATCCCCTTGGCCACCAGTGTGAAAAGCGCCCAAGATCTCCATGTCTATGTGAGCATCGGTTGCGCCGTGTTTCTGAACCTGTGGGACCTCATTCGCTGACAGCGGTGCACTTGAATCGACCGTCGTGGGTGAAAAAAGGCTATCCACCGTTGTCTGCCCGTCCCCAGACGTGGACTCTGGGGCATCCCCAAACAGATTTGTCATGTCCGACATTTCCATGTCAATGCCATCGAGGTCAAGTTCGATGGGTTTATCAACGGAACTACCCAAGGGAGCGTCGACGCTGGCCATGATAGGTGGTGGACTGTCCGTGAGGTCAATATCGACACGCTGACCGCTTGAATTAGCAGCTGCGGCCGAGGCGAATGCTGCCATCAAGTCAATATCGGTAGCCGCCGATGGACGAGCTGATTTTGGGGCAAGTGATACGGGAGATGGGACGAGACCCTTTGGAAACAAGGCCGCCTCTTCCGCAGAGATACGCATGGAAGATGAGGAAAGATCAAGCTTGGGCGGGAGGGCAGTTCGATTGAGAGAAGATAATGAGATGGCGGATGGACGACGCATGGATGCGAGTTGAGTAGGTCCCTGAGGCGACCCTTGAACAGGAGTAGAGGAGGGTAATATGTCGCCGGCCTCAATAGATGGTACAGGAAACTTATGTGCCTGTGCCGCGATAGCAGCTTGTTCAACCTCTCGTGCACGACGCTCCTCGCGAGTCAAGTCCCGTTTCAAGACTGAAATAGCACGCAGCTGGTGGGACATAGCTCGAGAAAATGGCTGGGTGACAGTTGGGATAAACTTACCAGCTGCAATTCAATAGCGTCGCAGAGCTGATCATATTTTTCCACTTCGCGACCGAGAGATGTGGTTAATGTCCGTGGCGGGTATGGGGCATACCTGTGGACTCCTCTACCCAAACGATTCGTGTCAGGTCAGCGATTCACTCGCCAAATCTGTCACTTACAGTCTACGCACGTCGGCATGAAAAGCATAGATTTGACCAGTCTTTACGACCGCATTCTATTCTGAATGAAAATCACGTTCGGACAGTAGAACTTGTACTTGCCTTGAAGCAGGTCGACAACGCGCTGGCCTCGCGCTCCAACATGACAGCTTTACCTGCTGGCGCGAGCGGTGGCGGCATAGCACCAGATGGACCCGCTGTCCGTCCAGGAGTGCCCGTAGCGATAGAATTATTGTTCGTCTGCATGGTGGTGGTATCGGTCCAAGAAAGGAAATCAAATGCCACTTCATCCTACCACACACCCACCGCCAACCAGGTATACGTCCGCCGAGCCGACGAAGCGACCTCACCGCTGACATTCGTACTTGGACATGCTGGGTGCTGCTCAGGATGTGTTACCGACATCCAGTTTGACCAGCTGCGACCAAGACTGGAGGCAAGGTTACAGCGAGGTGCGTCTGGCTAGTCACTCGAGCACGCGCGCATGCTCAAGTGCTTCTCGTACAGCAGAGCTGCTTTCAGCGCCGCCTACGACACTTGACCTCAGTCCAGATACGCAATTTTACGCCCTTCCCTGTCCGCGACGCCTTTGCTTCAGCCCTTTCTCAACCCGCCGCACATTCTCAATTCACACCACTAGGTAACCTATCCGACGACCTTGACGTGACTCTGCGGCGTAGACGATCTCGGCGAATATCTGCGACTTCGGTCAACACTTTGAAGAATGTCCCTGAGGATGACGTTACCAGTGTATCGAATGAGCCGAGAGCTGACGGAAGGGGACGGTGGACACCACAGTCGCGCGCAGGCTTGCCAGGGGGGAGTGGTAGTGGACCAACGTCTGGGCGGAACACTTTATCTCGCTCGCTGGCCGCGACCACTGGTGCTCCAGCTGGGAGACAGACTCGCATTCGGACGACCTCGATGGTTTCCTCACATGGTCTCTCGGCAAGCTTCTCGTCGGCAGCAACGACTAGTTCGGTGTCGAACATCCCCGTGTCAACGCTGTATTTCGATCATTCTCAGCGGACCTTGGAGAGGGTTGTTAGGTCGCGTCTCGTGGAGACGTTTATAACAGTATCTGTCCCAGTACCACCACCTCCGTCGCCATCACCACCATATGTCAATGGGAAATCAAGAACTCGCGCCGACAGTGGGCCTTCCCCGACCCCCCCTACGTTGAAGATATCTTCCAATGCTACTCGCAATGAAGCAAGGACGGCCAAGTCATCAGTGGGCAAAACGCTGTCTGTTTCTACGACTTCGCATACAACTTCACGATTAACCAGATCGCGAGGGAAATCACAGTCCATGGGACGGCAAATATCTTCGTCCTCGACAAGTGTAAGGACGCATAGGGTATCGTCTTCTGCGCCTTTGCAAAAGTCCGTGAGCCACCAATCTCCACTTCCGCATTCTGCGGAGGCAACTGTGTTCCCCAAAGTCCCGAATTACATCTCACCAATACATCGCCCTTCCACAAATCCACTGTACTGCCTCGATGCCTCGTGCCGGTCCGATTTTGCTCAACACACGAATCTGAGTGCCGATAGGCTGAAGATTCAACTCTGGGCCAAAGTTGATCTCAGTGCGATGCATCTGGGAAATGCCAAGGGTAAACAGAAGGATATTGGCGATAGCGGAGGCGCTTCCGGAAGTTCACAGTGGAAGGTACTGGAAGAATGGGATTTTTCCTTGTCGGACTTGATACCACTGTCCCCCGAAGTAGGTGCAAAGGGCGGTATAGCGAACTCATCTGCTCACTCGTGGCATTAATTTCATAGCTCGAGAATCGTCCTTCGCAGCTACCGTCGAACGCGCTCGTCATGTCCTTTCTACCTGCTGACCAAAGTTTTCATTTGCCACCTCCCGCCTGGACCCGCTCTCGATCTCAGTCCAGATCGCCGTCGCCGTCGGGTTACAATACCGACCCAGAATCAGAAGGTCGTAAACTCGTTCCAACTACAGTCATTCCTTCAATATCTCACGACATGATACGAGGCAGTCAAGCGCTGTCAACTGTTGCTCGAAGATCCCGTAAGTTGGGAGCAAGGACGGCCAATTTTGAGGAACTTTCGCAGTGAGTGGACCCAAACGGACATGTGACTCATCGGTTAACTTGGTTGCTTCAGACTAGTGGCCCTACAGGCTTGCATACGTGACACAGAAGAGTCGCTTCATGATGTTATTAGAGAAATCGATGTTTGCCTCATGAGAGACCACGCATTGATCTTGGTACGTAAAGTTGATTTGTTATGTAATCGCCGTAGGTCTGATCCACATTCATTCATAGAGACGCGAAGCTTCCGAACGTCAAGCGCGCATTGAGAACCGGCGGGCCGAAATGCAAGCTATTATTGAAGGGTCGAGACAATGTATGTCGAGATCATGCTTCCTTCATTTCGCTACGCGACACGCTTTTCACCTTCTTTTTTAGTACGTGACAACCTTGCCATGCGCCGGATGCAGATCCAAACTCGCAGAGACTGTCTCGCAAAGGCAAAGGCGTTGCAAGCCGAAGATACGAGCGAGGCCTCGGGTCAGGTAATTGAAATCACCGAAGCGAGGCAAGTCTGTCCCCCGGGCTTCTTAGTCCCGTTGACATGTTTATTTAGGAACAAACTCATTACCGTCCGAAATCGCCTTCCGGTCGCCCGAACATCACTCATATCGACGCTCGCTACAATATACCCTATCGAACTCTTGTCTGCTTCGGAACTCCTTTTCACGATTCTCGCCGTTCCTTTACCCATCCCTTTTAACTCCAATGAGCCCGCACCGCCGTTGTCGCTTTCATCTCACAAAGTGGTCACGGAGGAATCGGTGGCAACAGCTTTGGGATATGCGGCTCACCTTGTGCAGCTCCTGTCAGTGTATATGGGCAAGGGTCTCGTGTACCCGATAACGTACATTGGGAGCAAGAGCTTGATGAGAGACAACATTTCAGCCATGGTTGGGCCCCGAATGTGCGTTCGACCATTGTTCCGAAATGGATGGCAAACTGACGAGTTGTAGGTTTCCACTTTTCTCGAAAGGTGTGGATACGTATCGATTTGAATATGCAGTGTTCCTCCTCAACAAGGATATAGAAATAGTAAGTTCGTTACGGTGTAACTTGGGGACAACATTAACGCGTGGAGCAGCTTATGGCAGAGCGGGACCTGCGAGCGCTGGATATGCGACATACACTACCTAATCTGAAAAATCTGTTGCTTACCCTTACTGACGGGGAGTGTGCAAGTGTTGAGTGAGTTGACAACATGGTCTCTGTTCTATAAAGTGCTGATGGTGGTCTAAGTAACTCGCGGTATCAGGATTCGCCATCTACGGTCGGTCTAGCGACGCCGCCTCGTGCGGGATCACCGGCTGGTACACATCGAGCATCCGAGACGCCAAAAGCGGGACGAAGTCCAATGGTGACTACGACTGATCTACCTCGGGAGCTAAATGTGTCTCCGGGCAGTGGTGCGACGACGCCAAAGGCTGGTCCAGGCGAAGGGGGTACAAGTACGCTCTCGCGGTACTCGAAGCTTTCCCTCGGATTTCCGCCGCTTCCGGGGTTCTTTCGGTCACGCAATTCGCCCACTATTCCCCAATCGTCGGCGAAAGCCGCGACAGAGGGAGTAGAAGAAGCCCAGGATGGCGGTGCATGTGTGGATGAGCCACCGAGGTCGTCGGAGGGTGCGGAGAGTGGTGGAGCAGTAAAAGCGGACGACGAGGACGATCGGCGGACCATCAAGGGGGTTGTCGTTGACGGTGGAGGTCAAGGCACGACGCAAGAGCTGAAGCGGGGAGACGCAACGTCTGCGGAGGAAAAGCTTGGTGATGCGACGTCGCTGACTGTCATCGCTGTAGATTCCGTCGTCTAATACACGTTTGTTCTTTGTCATACGACAGGGCCCGCGGAACCGTGTTGGCATGGCGCGATTAGAGTAGCCGTGTCAGGAGGATGGATGATACAGGGACGAAGTTGGACCCTGGACGATCGCAAGCGTGTCAGACACGCACGGCAAGAAGTCATCGCCGTTGTCGTCGTCGCCGACGGTGGTGCCAGTGATGGCTCTGGTGGGGATAGTTGTATTATATTATGTTACGAAACGGGGAAAATAAAATAAAATAAAAACATATCTGAAAAGGTAATCGGACTTTGAAAAAAAAAAAATGAGGGTAAGCCTTTGATCCCCACGCGCTACCGAGGTGCCTTAAATTCGGTGGTCTTAGCTACTCCTCAAACCAGCGTCCTCTCTTGCATTGCGCTCCAAAAATTCTTACTGGTATGCTCTCCTCCTCCTCCTCTTCCTCCTCGTTAGCTCACTACCACTCCGCGTATCAGCTCTCCCAGCCGCATTGTACCATCAGTCCATTCTAGAACGGCTCAAAATTGGCTTCAAGGTCTCCTTCTCCACAGCCTCGGCGTATCTCTTCTCACTCTTCGTACCCCTCTCAGGAATACCACTGTGCAACTAGCATTACCGTTTCCTAATTTCGTTTCTTGTTTTCTGTCCTCGACTTCTTTCGCAAGAAAACTCGTCTTCTGCTTTACCATTCAAGATGAATATTGCTGAAAACATTAATCCTTCTGCCGATAATCGCGCCTCCGATGGCAGGAAGCAGAGCCCCCCGGCTTTCCTTGACCTTGCAGACTCGGTATGTCCAATTCCTTCCAAGCGCCTATTTCTAACCTGGGTTCGTCCTCACCAGGCTGCCAGGTTGGGCACTAACATGCCCGACATCTCGGCAGTAAGTCCCCCTTGCCAACCCAATCGTCACCTTCTCACCTCCCTTGTCCTACCAAGCGCGTCGAGCTCAAGCGTTTGGAGCACGAACGTCAGCGTGTTATCCAGCGGAAGGTGTTCGAGGAACAAATGCGGGTTTTGGAACAACAGCAGGCCCAGGAGCTGCTCTGCATCCCCTACGACTCGGTCGGCTTGGCCGTCTCCGCTCCGACCACTCCGCCGCGCGTCAATGCTACTTTGCACGGCGACAGTCTCATCAAGTCGGCCTTCTCCCAGTCTTCTGTGGACGCAGAGGTTCTTTCAAAGGCCGTCGGTTCCGCCACCGATAAGCGCAAGTCTGTGGCTTATGCACCCTCCGTTGACTTCTCGCCCGAGCTTGGATCTGCCGTGAACGGGCAATACAATCGGGCCGGTGCCAAGAGCATGCCAGCCAGTCGTCGCACTTCTACAAGCGGTCACGATGAAGAGTTGGTAGAGCACATTCGAGGGATGGCACTCTCTGGAGAAAGACCTATTCGAGCTACACCTAGTCCTGGCGCAGTCGCACAATCCATGATGTTCATTGGGCGACGTAACGAGGATGACCGTCCACGTCCTGGTCAACAGTATAACGTGGGCATGATGCTCGACGAGCAGTTAGACCAAGAGATGCACAGTAAGTCCAAGTCGCGCTTTTTTTTTTTTTTTTTTTTTTTTTGATCCAATGTACTCATTTTATCAAGATGCCATGAGGAACCTTCCGACATCGGATGATGACAAGTTTTCGTCGTTTGCAAATAAGGTATGGTTTGTATCCCTTCCCTGAATATTATTTTTCAAGTTGTTCTCAGATTTCAACGTCGTCCGCGGCGCTGGATCTTGCACATCGTCCACAGACCTCTCCACGGAACTCGTTTGCGACTCGTGGCGAAAAACCGTCGGAATGGCCGCAATTTGTGGGCAACTCCCGTGTGCCAGATGGCTTGAGTTCGCGGACCGACCGTCGCACGGTGACCAACCCGACCCTGACGTTGACGTCTTCGATGGAGCTTAACGGGAAACTGACGGGCGCGGTTACTGGGACGTCGACACCACTGGTCGGACAGCACTCGCAACTGGGCGTCGGTTCATCCGGTCCTCCGTCCTCTCGTCGGGGTTCCCCTTCTGGTGCTCTCGACAACCTTAGCAGTGCCACGCGTTCAGTCCCTGCGACACCTCTGTCTATCGCCAACGGTAGCAGTAATCATCTGTTGCCCAGTCCAGGCACACCTCTCACGCCAGATAGTCTAAGCTTGAGTGGTCGTTTGTCGTCTCAGGGAAATCAACACCTCGATGAGGCGGCGAAAGCGGACGTTCAACCTTCATTGTCTCGGCTACCATCTAGCCAATTTAGTGATTCTGGCTTATCGTATGAGGTACCTCATTCCTTGTCTGTTACCGTTCCTGAGTTTCTCATCCTTGATGCAGCAATACGGTGTCGATTCAGTGTATGATCTGGCCACTCAGTTAGATGGTTCTCGTTATGGCGCTTATGGTTTTGATGCTTCCGCTCGGAACGGTCCTGCTGTCAATGGCGCGAGTGGCTCAACTGCGCTTTACCACCACAATGGGTCACGTTATGGTCTCGGGCTTGGACGGGGTAGTGCACCTGACGGCAAGATGAACGGTTTGCATGGTCCAAAGCACAAACGTGGTGACATGGATCGTAAGTTTGCCACTGCAACCTTTGCCCTACGTGAAGAAATTTAGGTCAATTTTCTAGTCAACCGGTTCGCGGGTATGCGGATCGAGGACCTGCAGGGTGAAATTTCAGCATTGTGCAAGGATCAACATGGTTGTCGGTATTTACAAAAGAAGCTTGAAGAAGGGGTCCCAGAGCATCGCGACATGATCTTCCGTGAAACCTTCGGTCATTTTGCTGAGCTGATGACGGGTGGGTACTTGCGTCATCTTACGTTAATTGTGACACTGAGAAAGTCAAGATCCGTTTGGTAATTACCTGTGTCAAAAGCTGTTGGAATACTCGACCGACGAGCAACGAAATGTCATCTGCGAATCGGTTGCGCAAGACCTGGTCAATATATCGCTTAACATGCATGGTACTCGTGCTGTACAAAAAATGATTGACTTCCTGTCCACTAGACGGCAGGCAAGTCTGACTCATTCCATCTTTTCTCTTCCAGACTCACGGGAGTACATAGGCTGATCAAAGATACAATGCCCAGATCCACTCTATTATTGTCGCACTCAGCCTTCATGTTGTTGTGCTCATCAAGGACCTCAACGGCAACCACGTCATTCAAAAATGTCTCAACAAGCTTGCTGCCGAAGATAACCAGGTACGTACGGTGTGTTTGTTTTCATGACTTTCGTGCTTACGCTCGTTCTGCAGTTTATTTACAATGCTGTCGCTGCAAACTGCGTCGAAGTTGCGACTCATCGCCACGGATGCTGTGTGCTGCAACGATGCATCGACCACGCCTCGGACCATCAACGCGTCCAACTTGTAAATGAGATCACCTACAATGCTCTCACATTGGTTCAGGACCCATACGGGAACTATGTGAGTGTCAACCAACGTCCCACTTACGGCGTTGACAGTTCTCCTCGGTCACTAGGTCGTGCAGTACATTCTTGACCTGAACGACAATCGTTTCAGCGATGGCGTCATCCGCCAGTTCGCAGGGAACGTATGCGCTCTTTCAGTTCAGAAATTCAGCTCCAACGTTATCGAAAAGGTGACTAGTTTTTTTACATTTTATTTATGAGATGATGATTCATAGCGTATGCAGTGCATTCGCGTGGCCGAGCACAGCACTAGAAAAATGCTCATCGAAGAATTGCTTAATCGCTCGCGTCTGGAAAAATTGTTGCGAGATTCGTATGGCAACTACTGCGTTCAAGTTGGTGTCAATCTTCGTCGGATGTACCACTCACTGATGCAAGCCCAGACTGCGCTTGACTATGCGGAGCCTACCCAGCGCGCCCTTCTCGTCGAGGGCATTCGTCCAGTTCTTCCACTCATTCGCAACACTCCCTACGGTAAACGTATTCAAAACAAACTGCAACGCGAGCAAGTCGATAACTACAACGGCGGATACCACGGCCATCAAGTGATGAACATGAATCTCAATGGTCAACTCGGCTTAGCTCATGGCCCTGCTGCTGGGCGGCACCTACCGCAGGGCATCCACCCGAATGGCGCGATTGCGGATATCTATGCATCTCAAGCCAACCTGTATGGCATGCAAGGGCAGGGCTCTTATGGCCCGTCGCACCTAGCACCTCAACTGCACGGCCTGCAAGCACGCTCCATCGATGGATATGTTCTACAAAACAACTCGCCTCATAATGCCAGTTTGACACCCCCGCATACCCACGCTGGCGGTTATTCTGGTGTGTCGGCGTATGCGAACGTGAGCTTTGGCAACGTTGGTCTCGCTGGATCATTGAGCGACCCCTACCAGAGCTACGGATACGGGATGTAAACGTCCTGGATCACCACCACGTTATTGACAATCACCGCCTCGACCATCTAGCCGCTCGTTAATGTCCTATTTCTATGTATATTCTAACTCGCTTGCGCTTGTCGCCCGATACCTCCATGTTACTTGTTGCTTGCCTCCTCTCGTCTTCCCGGAGTACCCTTTCGATCTATGGGCAACGGCCGAGTTTTCGATCATATCTCGTCGCACATTTGTACTTTGGTCCGGCATACACAATTACAACCCATAGCTATTGCTTGGTCTTGCTTTCCGAACATTTCAGTTCTCTTGTTCCTTCTTTTCCATTCTTTCCTGCCTCTGACCACCGCATTTGTACAGCCTTATCTTCAACTCATCTAAGCAATGTCTGTTTAATGGTGAATCATGCTGCAGCACTACTTGTGTACTTATTGTGCAATCTATCTGTCATTGCTTTCTGTCTTGTGTGTTGATGACTTGGATGAGATGTTGATCTGTTTTTGTGATCATGATCATGGTTGCTTCAGTCATCATCTGCAAAACTATTGTTCACATGGCTACAAGAAATTATCTGGATTACTTATATCAAGGCCCTTGTCATTTGTTGGAATCACTAGCATTATCCATTATGTGAGTCCTTCCACGGTTACAAGAAATAGTCCCACGAGGGTTGTTATAAACCGGAGTTGGATCCAATCACTTTGCTCTGCCATATTTAAACGCGACTACGGTCCCTGTCACTCTCTATAATACGTTTCTTTGCATCCCTCAACGGCCATGCGTTTCCGCATTGCTCTCGCCTTTGCGGGCACTGTTCTCTCCGGCGTGCATGCCATCCAGTCCATCTCTCGCGCAGGTAGATACCTTTATACTGCAGATGGCAATCGTTTCTACATCAAAGGTGTCGCATACCAGACACAAGGCGTGTATTCTGATTCTGTGCCTCTCCTGCGCTCACGCTGTTCTATAGGCCAGTCTGTAGCTAGTGCGAGCAACCCTTTCCTCGAACCCTCCACCTACGTCGACCCCCTAGCCAATGGCACTACTTGTCAGCGTGACCTGCCATATCTTCAGCAGCTTGGTGTCAACACCATTCGTGCCTACAGTGTCAACTCGGCCCTGAACCATGACACGTGTATGAATTTGTTCAGCAATGCGGGAATCTATACCATGTAAGTCATGCATGCCAAATTCTCACCACTGATCGGAGTTTCATGACCCTCCGTTCCGCAGCCTCGACCTGTCCCTGCCCGTGAATGGCTCCATCGATCGCAGCTCTCCGGTGTGGACCACAGCACTCTTGGACGAATATCTCGAGACCATCCAGGTCTTTTCAAAGTATGACAACGTTCTCGCCTACAACGTTGGCAATGAAGTCGTCACTGAATTCAACGGAACTGCTGCGGGTACGTTTGTGAAGGCAGCTGCGCGCGACGTCAAGGCATATCTGTGGGTGTTTTCTTCGGAGGTTGTTCCCCCAGTTGGCCAAAACTTTTTTTTTTTCCACTACAGCAATTCTATCAAATCCACCGCTCTCGTTGGATATGCCGCTATCGACGGTGACTCGTCCTGGGTTTACCCCTTTGCTGAATATCTCTCTTGTGATCCCTCGGGTGGTAACTCGGGTTCTACCGCGATTGACCTTTACGGCCTCAATAACTAGTACGTGCCATGACTACCTCTGACTCTTGGTCAGGTATCTGACGCTTGCTCAGTCGATGGTGTTCGGATAAGAGTTACCAGGCAGATTATGCACCTGTGGAAGCCCTTTATTCAAGTTACAACGTTCCCGCCTACTTTAGCGAGTTCGGTTGTCAAACAAATCAGAATTCAAACTGGAGTGAGGTCGCAGCTCTTCTTAGCTCCCTCATGTCCCCTGTTTGGTCTGGTGGCGTCGCTTTCTCGTACTTCCCTGCTACGAGCGCGGCAGGCGATTATGGTATAGTGAGCATCTCATCCGACGGTAGCACAGTCACGCCCAACCAGGATTTTGACAACCTCAAGAGTCAATTCGCCAAAGTTTCTCCTCCCAACTCGCCCTCGATGAGTGCAGTTGGATCGACGAGTTACCCTTCCTGCCCGCAGCAGAATTCGACCATGCTTGCCTCCACCACTTTACCGCCTACTCCCAACCTCGCTGCCTGCACATGCTTGGAGAACAACCTCAGTTGCCAGTTCACTCCAGCGACCTCCAACTACAGCACCATTGTCGGCGAGTTGATCAACTACGGTTGTAGTGCTCTTGGGCAGATGGGCGGCAACTGCGATCCCATTTCAGCCAATGGTCAGACTGCCGTGTATGGTGCCGTGTCCGAATGTGATCCGAGTACGTGTCACTTTTCCATGTCCCGAGTCGATCGCTAAGATGACGCTCGGCAGCTGTCAAGCTGTCATGGGTCATGAGCCAGTACTATCTCGACAATAATGCCAATGCGCAGGCCTGCAGTTTTGGCGGAAACGGTACTGTCAACACTCGCGCGCCAACGGGCACGAGTGCGGCGAATGCGGCGGCTTCATCGTGCTTGGCTAGTGCTACCAGCACCATTGTGCCCACGCTTCCTGCCGGGAACTCTAGCGGCAGTGGTTCTGGGTCGGGCTCGACCTCCAGTCCTGGTCACAATGGCGCTGTAGCCCTTGATACGAACGTATCAGGGAGTATTCTCATGCTCGCCGTGATCGGAATTGTGAGTGGGCTGTGGACTGTGGCTTGAATATGGGTGGACTTTGTTTGTTTGTGTATATATTGTTGTATTGTACATTAAATATTATTAATCAAAACCAAAAATAAAATAAAATAAAATAAAATAAAATAAAAAAGGATAAGCGCAGCGCAGCCAAAGGAGCCTCATTTACATCGTTCCCCAATGGGTCCAAAGACACACACAGCTACCGAGTGGAGCTTGGCTGACGACGACTTTGGCACAGCGATGGGTCCTACTCACGAAACAGACAACGGCGCCGACGATGGTCCTATGGACGACGCTGGACAGGGCGTAGAATTAGCTACAAGCAAGGTTTATGAAGAACCCCACGGCGCAAAAACGGATTCTTCTCGTGACAGACCAGTCAAGGTGCTTACGCCTCATTATCTCGTTTTTGCTCTTTGATTCCTGCTCTGCTGCCCCCCTCTCTTGTCTCTTGTCCTCGTGTCGACGTTCTACTCCCTGGGCAGTCTCGCTCGCAGCTTTTATCGGGCTCTGGGGGCTTAGCGCTTGGGACGTCGGACTGCTCCACCTGTCGAGATCCGGGGACACGACAATCACTTCACTTGTCTATTTGGCTTATCTGGACCGTGTGACGCTTCTTGCTCTCTCGTTTCCCTGCATTGGTCTCTCGCTTTCTTCTTGTGGCTCCTCTTTGTCTGCCGCCGGTATTAAACTCTCCGCCACTTAGCCGAACAAGATTTACATTGGCGGCCTCCCCGACCATACTCGCCCGGAGGACCTGCGAAACTGCTTTGGGAAAATTGGCGACATCGTCACCGTCGAACTCAAGTGGGTCTCTTTTGCTCCTCTACCGGTGGCGCTCGTTGATTTGCTTATCGTTTTTAGGCTCGGGTATGGCTTCGTGGTAAGATTTTTTTTCTGGTCAGCTGTCTTGAACCCGTCGTTTAACTGTCGGCGATCCGTTTAGGAGTTTGAAAGTAGAGAGGCTGCAGAGGATAGCGTCACTAGGTATCACGAAGGATATTTCATGGGGAACAAAATACGGGTCGAGCATTCCCATAGCCGTGGGCGATCGTATAAACGATCTGAGGATCCAGGCGCATGCTTTAAATGCGGCGAAAGCGGTCACTGGGCGAGGTGAGTGCGAGGTCATCTGGGCACATCCGGTCTATCATTGACCATTCATTCATGGTAGGGAGTGCGCTCATCCGTCAACTCAATCGTAAGGCCTTATCTCTCTCGCTTGTCCCCCTTGGAAGGCTGAGCCATATCACATCAGGCGTCCCACGTACGATCCGCCTTCACACGATCGCGGCCATTCCACGCGTGATTACCATCACCGTTCATCCAGGGATGGCCAGTCTTATCGAGATGAATATACGAAACACTCTAACTCGAGAGAGGATCGTTATTACGACAATGCTCCGGCCCCACCTCCAGCGCGGGAGCAACGGCGGGCTCTGACTCCGCCGCCGCGCGATCGTCGTGACGACCCTGCTCCGCGTCGTGAACACGATGACTATCAGATGCGAAGCCCTCCCCCACCGGCGGTATCTCGCTACGAGCGAACTAGACACCACGGTTCTGAGAGGGACTTTCCATCCAATGGGGCAACTGCCGATCGCGATTCCTACGATCGATACGATCGACGTTCAGACGACAGAAGTGTCCCTCTCTCTGCACAGGGCGGGAGGGCCCGAACGCCTCCTGGCCCTCCACCATCTTGGAGAGACGAGCATGACAAGGCGCCTCGGTAAGCAATCACACCACTGCGCCAATTGCGCAATTGATGACCAGCGTTTTAGGGGCCACCATCAAACACAGGAGAGTCGGAGACGTCCCACGACGCCGCCCCCTCCTTACCCCGGCAGCAGCGCCAATGGGTATGGGTCCAGATCGCGGTATGTTTGTTCCCAATTTTGCATCCTTTTTCTGCAAATTCATATCTTTTGTTGTCTCAGACGTCGCTCGCACAGTCCGCCTCCTCGATACGACTCGAGGTATGGCGGGACTCATGCTGACAATGATAGGTACTCTGGCCCTTCCCGGGAATCGGCCCGCGTCAGAGACTACCATCGTAGTCGGGCTGAAGATTCTGGGAACAGGCGATCCTGAGCTTAAAAAAAAGGCAACTCGAAAGAGGGGTGCGGATTTGTTTCAATGTTCACTGGCTCCAGTTACTGTCTTGATCGCGTCTTTTCTACCATTCTTCACTGTTGTGTCATCTAAAAAAAGTACATGGTCGAATTGTTGTTTGTTTGCTTGCTCGTCGTGATGCGACTTGGATGCAGTCTAAGGCTGGTGCCCACCCACGCCAGCAAGTAAAGGTGTTGGAGTGCAAGGCCGGTGCGTTGTCGACCCGCCCTGGGGCAAGCACAAGTTCAATGGTAATTTTCATTCAGAATAGAATGCAGTCGTAAAGACTGGTCAAATCTATACTTTCCCCTGACGTACATGGACTGTAAGTGAGAGACAGTCTTGCCGAACGTTAGGGTCATGATCAACTCTGACGCTATTGTCGCCCAGCCATCTTCTCGAGCTTCGTCATATCAGTTGCGCGCTAGTTCAATCTTGTACACCCGCAGGTTCCCCGTACCCTCTTGGCGTCGGGGGACAGGGTATTCGGGTCCGACAAGGAGAAATCCCATTCTTCCACTGTAAATTTACAGAAAGGGCCTCCAGTATTGCCAATATCCTTCCTTTCACCGCCATCCTGGCATTTCCGAGATGCCAGGATGGCGGTGAGATCAACGATTGAATCTTCAGCCTGTCGGCGCTGAGGTTCGCGTGTTGTGAAAAAAAATCCGGACTGACACGGAGGCATCGAGGCAGCACAGCGGATTTGTGGAAGGGCGATCTATTCGGTGAGAGTGTCGTTCGGGACTTTTGGGGGGGAATACGGTTGGCTTTACAAAAAGACGACACTCTGTGTGTGGCTTTACGCTTGTTGAGGACGAAGATAGATGTTCGCCGCCCCATGGACTGCGATTTCCCCCCTGCGATCTGGTTGACCCGTGAGGTTGTATGCGAAGTCGTACAAGCTGACACCGTCTTGCCCCACTGATTAACTTGGTCGTTCCTGCTTCGTGGCGAGGAGCTTGCGCCGAAAAGGATGTCGGTAACGTAGGCGGGGTCGGGAAGGGTTCACTGTTGGCGCGAATTCTTGATTTCCCATCAACATATGGTGGTTCTGGGACCGATACCGCTATGAACGTCTCCACGAGACGCGACCTAACAAGATCCGCTGAGAGTGAGCGAAATATGGCATTGACACGGGGACGTTCGACACCGAACTGGTCGTTGCTGCCGACGAAAAGGTTGTCGAGGGGCCATGTGAGGAAACCATCGAGGTCGTCAGGATGCGGGTTTGTTTCACAGCTGGAGCACCAGTGGTCGCGGCCAGCGAGCGAGATAAAGTGTTCTCCCCGGGGTTTCGTCCGCTATCACCCCCACCTGGCAAGCCTGCACGCGATCGTGGTATCCACCGTCCCCTTCCGTCAGCTCTCGCTCATTCGAAACACTGGTAATATCAAGGTCGTCGGACAGGTTATCCAGTGGCGTGAACTGAGAATGTGCGGCGGGTTGAGAAAGGGCTGAGGGAAAGGCGTTGCGGACAGGAAAGGGTGTAAAATTGTGAATCTGGACCCAGGTCAAGTGTCGTAGCCTAGGCGCTGCCAGCACGAGAACTGGAAGAACTTCAAGTTGGAGCGTGCAGTGTTCGAGTGACTAGCAAGACGCACCTCGCTATAAGCCTTGCTTCCCGTCTCGGTCATGGCTAGTCGAACCGGACTCGTCGGTAGTGATAATTTACGGTGACCCAAATACCCCCTTTCCTTTCTCAAAAGCCCCTTCGAGCACTGTCGTCCGTCACATCGCCATGGTCAAGATCTATACACAAACGTGCTGGAACGATGACTGGATCGGTGCTTGGACATCCCACTGGAAGATATCCGGAGACTCTCTCTTCGCCCTCTCTAATGGCTTCATTTTGTTGCCTTTGCCATTCTCGGTGCCAAAGGACACATCCTGGATAGCGACGGCATCGTCGATTATGACACTGACTCGTCCGGCCACCTCGACGATAGTTATTTTTATTTCGTCCTTGATAGTAAGGCCCTCATCACGTCGCCAGCCGTCCTCTACTGACATGGTGCATTCAAACAGGACGCTATCACGTTGCCGATCACCATGGGCTAGCTTATGCGGGCTGCTCCACAAGATCTCCAAGTACTGTGCGCCGCCCCGCTTTTAGTCGCAATGTCTGTCGGCGCGATAATGAACGTTGTGTAATCACGAACAGCCCTTTTTGTCAGGCTCCCCACATAATCCCACATTCCAAGGGTGACGATGTAAGTATCGTTTTCGCTTTGTTGCAAATGTGTACCTGACTCCTATAATTACTAGTACATCCGTTTCGTAGTTTCAGTGCGTGGCAGTTTGTACGAGGATCAACTCCAAAGCGATATTGATATTAGCTGAATGGGGAATGCAATGTGTCTGAGATGTGATATTCATGATTCATTTGACAGGGGAGTGTGTGCGTTTCTGAAGGTAATCGAGTGATCTCAGTTATCGTCTTCTGATACGAGATGACCGCTCATCTAGACTCCCAACTTTTCCCTAAACCTTGAGGACATCCCAATGGTGGGATCTGGTGGAACACCAGCTTCACGCACGACGATGCAATACCTTAAACCTGATCCGGAGGACTGCTTGGACACAGTTCAGGCGCGGGATGTTCGAGCCGACTGGTCTGATCCGCGCACGCAGCCCCCTCCGAGCATTTTACTTGACTACATGTATGGGGTCGCTGATATAAAGCTTTGGGCGTCTGACAGCATAAGGGAATTGCTGGATGACCACCACAGTAATTATCCTCCCAGGATTTCATCCGGACCAACGCACTCTTCTGTCTCTGGAGGTAATGATGGTGTTGAACTGGGGAACCCAGCTGGAACAGAGCAGATACCTTCGACGAGTCACCAAATAATCCATCGCGAGTCCAACGAAACACCACTTTCTCGGGCGGTGGATAAAGCATTTGCCTTTGCAATGTTTGTCAAGGGTTACCCACCTGGAACAACCTTCGATATGTTCCGTCAGAAACAGGAAGAAGAAGCTGAAAAACACACACGTCAAGTTGCTCAAGAGAAGGTTCAAAGGTGGTTGGAAACAAGTGAGTCTGTCTCGTGGTATGATTGTGATTGGGTGGAAGACATTGATCAATTTGAAGCTCGTGCAGATTCGAATCATGATACAAAGTGTTGAAAGTTTTGGTCAATTTTTTGTTTCTTTGTTGGACACATTGCATGTGATGTCTCCTATAGAACTTGCCCTTGCATGATTGAACCCTTTCCCCCTTTGCTGTTTCTTTTACAGCGCTCCCCACTGCATGTTGTGATTAACTTATGACCAAGTTTGACAATAATAGTTACAGTACTTTAGTTCCGAAAAATTCGCGCATAGTTAGGCCAAATACTCTAGCCACAGGCAATCCCACCTCAAATAGCATGGATTTTCAAATTTTTATCAATGTCAGCAGAGCTTCCTTGTCCGCGCTCCCATGCACAAGTGTCCGAAAGATGCCTGCTTCTCGTCGCATAAGTCGATCAGGGGTGTCGAGCTCGACCTACAAGACAACGTCAGCTTCTCCATCAAGCTGGAAGATCTGCGTTCAAGTCTGACCATCATCCCCCAATCTGTAGGGAATTCTCTCTTTGTTTCGTGGAAAGGGACACTAACTCGAAGACCTCGTCCCGTCAGCCCGAACTCCTCAACGGCACCATTCGACAAAACCTCGATCCATTTGACCAGTTCGACGACGCAACCCTCCACGACACCCTCCGATCCGCGGGCCTCTCGCAGCTGCAATCACAGGCATCTCCTAGCGACGACTCGGACAGCAATAGGAACGGAAGCACGAGCACAAACAGACTCACGCTCGACACACCCGTCACCGCTAGAGGCACCAATCTCTCTGTCGGACAAAGACAGATCGTCGCGCTCGCACGCGCCATGGTACGGGAGAGCAAGCTGCTCGTTCTCGATGAGGGTGTGTAACTTGGCGTGCTTCTCTGCGTTCGCGTCGTTGATTTATCCTATTCTCCCCGTCCACTAGCAACGTCTGCCATAGGTGAGCGCCGCATACAAGCAGACACGCGAGTGTCTATTACGGCATCTTAACGGATTGTTTTGTATGTTCGATCGACATCGTAGATCACGAAACGGACACTGTCATCCAGCGCACTCTCCGCGACATGACAGGTATTACCCAACTTATCATCGCCCACCGGCTGCGATCCGTGATGGACGCCGATCGAATCGTGCGTGTTTCGTTATCATATGACGTGACGCTGCCAGGCACCGACACTTTGCATGTACAGATGGTCTTGGACGCAGGACATATCGTAAGTCTTTGGAATACTGGCCAACCAACAGGTTGATGGAGAAGCCAACGTTGTCTTGTAGGTCGAGCTCGACACTCCTGATCGACTTATGCGACGAGAAGCAGGCATCTTTCGGACACTTGTGCATGGGAGCGCGGACAAGGAAGCTCTGCTGACATTGATAAAACATTGAGTATCAGAGCGAAATGAAATGAATCCATGCTATTTGAGGTGGGATTGCCTGTGGCTGGAGTATTTGGCCTGACTATGCGCGAATCTTTCGGAAGTAAAGTACTGTAACGATTACTGTCAAACTTGGTCATAAGTTAGTCACAACATGCAGTGGGGAGAGCTGTAAAAGAAACAGCAAAGGGGAAAAGGGTTCAATCATGCAAGGGCAAGTTCTATAGAAGACATCACATGCAATGTGTCCAACAAAGAAACAAAAAAATGACCAAAACTTTCAACACTTTGTATCATGATTCGAATCTGCACGAGCTTCAAATTGATCAATGTCTTCCACCCAATCACAATCATACCACGAGACAGACTCACTTGTTTCCAACTACCGTTGAACCTTCTCTTGAGCAACTTGACCTTGACATGAGCGTTTTTAGCTTCTTCCTGTTTCTGACGGAACCTATCGAAGGTTGTTCCAGGTGGGTAACCCTTGACAAACTCTACACTCTTGTCGGTGATAAAACGAAAAAACGAAGGATGCGCACGACCTTGGTCTGACCGATATGATGGGCACGATCTTGAGCTTGCAAGTCGGCATGAGGATTCCTAAGATATGCGATACATTAGTCGGCATGCTCAGTCAAAATACTTGTTCGGAGTTACCAGTCAGAATCGAAGCTACCAAGAAAAGTCAACTCGTGGGAACCGCCAGCACAAACAGACTACCCACATGATGACCGTATCGGCAGTTTGCAGGTTCAACCCCAACCCACCAGCGCGCGTGGACAAGATGAACACTTTGTACTCCGAGTCCTTTGCGTTGAACAATGCAACATGCTCCGCACGATCCTCCGTCTTCGTACCACCGTCTAGCCGAAGGTATTCAAAAAGTCCTCCATAATATGAATGACCTTGGTCATTTGGAAGAAGATCAGTACCTACGAACGCCGTCAATGGATTCACTTGAATCCGGCTGAAAGAAAATTACTCTGTGGCCGGTGGCGAAAAACTTGGGGAGGATGCGAGCAAGCAGTTCGAATTTCCCGGCGGAACGAATGAGCTTGGCGTCGATGATACCACTTGGATTGACCTTGTCCTCGACGATCTCGAACAAGAAAGGATGCTGACAGATTTTTCGGAGTTGCATGAGCTCATTGCTGAGCCCTTTCACACCCCCTGATTTCCTGTCATTGCCAGCAAAGTGAGCACAACGTTTTCAAATTAGCGTAAATGTGTACCCTTTGTTGTCCTTTCCATCAGCAATCATCTTGTACATCCTTCTTCAATCATCTCAGCAGGAATGGACGAAGGACCTTGTGCAAGCGACGAATGATAAGCAGCGCCTCTTCTTCCGCGCATCGGACAGCGTGTCCGTGAACTCGAAAATATGGACGCCATGATGGGCGATGGCGTCTTCGATAGTCTTGCGAATGACATCCTTGGGCTGGCGACTAACAGACCCTCCGACATCCTCAGTGGCGATGCCACGACCCATCCTGCTCGCAGTGCCCATGGAAAACTCCGCGCGATGATCGAGCCCAAGTCTCTGCGCCTTCTCGAGAAACAACGCTCCATGCGCGCTCTTGTCGCTGAACGGCTCATCCGAGGCACTCTCCTCCCCACTCAATCGCGCTGACTTCCGGCGCGTACGTAAGCCTACCCTGCATGATGCACGCATGACTGAGCAAGCAGAGCATCGGCAACACGTCGACCGCGAGCGGCGCGCAAAGCACAAGCATGTCGAGCAGCTCGGGGTCATTTGCACTCATGGAAGGGATGTCATCTCGACGGGTCGACAAGCTCAAGATCGTGCCGTGCGTCTTGGAAGGGCCGTTGTCAACTTCGTGGAAAGGAGGAGCAGAAGCGTATCGAACGCATCTCCAAGGAGTGTCTGGAGGCGCTCAAAGCTGATGACGAAGAGGCATACATGAAGCTCATCGATACTGCCAAGGACACTCGTATCACACACCTTATCCGACAGACCGATGCATATCTCGATTCTCTCGCGCAAGCCGTCATGGCACAACAGAACGAACATGGTGGTCTGCTCAACTTCATTCTCCCCAAGATTTTCACGGTCAAATCGTTCGATGAATGGTTTAATACGCCGTTTTCCAACTCTGGGACCGGGGACATGATCGAGGTGAATGAAGAAGAGGCGCTGCTTATCATTCGTCGCTTACACAAGGTCCTTCGTCCATTCCTGCTGAGAAGATTGAAGAAGGATATACAAGATGATTGCTGATGGAAAGGACAACAAAGGCGTTCAGTGCGCAAGTACACGAAGAGCCCTCGGAGGACAAAGGGAAGGTGGATTACTACGTTGTCGCCCACCGTATATCCGAGAGGATCACTAAACAACCTTTCCTTCTTATCGGCGGTACACTCGAGGATTATCAGCTCAAGGGCTTGCAGTGGATGGTTAGCTTGTACAACAACAAACTCAACGGAATTTTGGCGGACGAAATGGCATGCATTTCAGCCCACGATCTATATGTATCCTCACATCCATTTTAGGGTTTCGGCAAGACAATTCAGACAATCTCCCTCGTC
The DNA here is from genome assembly GCA_038090295.1 of Boletus semigastroideus. Classification (NCBI taxonomy): domain Eukaryota; kingdom Fungi; phylum Basidiomycota; class Agaricomycetes; order Boletales; family Boletaceae; genus Boletus; species Boletus semigastroideus. The sequence goes on from JBBPMK010000272.1 coordinate 22,999, forward strand.
ACCTTCCTCATCGAAGTGAAAAAGCAGCGTGGGCCTTACCTCGCGATAGTTCCGCTCAGTACCATGACGAACTGGGCTGGCGAATTCGTCAAGTGGGCATCATCCGTTAAGACAATCTCCTACAAAGGCAATCCCACGCAGCGTCGGAACTTACAGAGCTGCGCATGAATCAATTTCAAGTCTTGTTGACAACCTACGAGTATTTTATCAAGGACCGCCCGATCCTCTGCAAGATTAAATGGGTACACATGATCGTCGGTGAGTCTCCTAACAGCGTCTGAAGTGTCCAGTCTTTCACCTAGACAAGCGCTCGTGTGTCGAGGGTCGTGTCAAAAAAAAAACAATCTACATGATATTGTCCCACGCTCTCATTAACCGTACCATGTCGCTCGCTTTAATAAACTGGCAGGCGGTCGCGAGTCCCCACCACAGTGCGAGTATGCACACAAAGATGCCGAGTGATATCTCTAAGCGGCTCGAGTCAATAAATGAAATTACATCATATTCATATAGACGACGTACGCTCGGATCTGATGGCGACCAAAAAGCCAAATACTATACCAAGCGAGAGGACGAGGCAAAGGGGGGGTAGCATGGCGACCGCCAACCACCACCAACTCCTGGTGTCGCTCTCGTCTTCTTCGTCGCCACCTGCTGAAATGATTAGTCAGCATAAATTAGATCAACTTGACCTTACTTCGGTCGGGTAGACACCGCCGGTCAACGAAGAGGACGACGGAGATAGAGACTTGGTATGTTTGCGTCGACCGCCTATGTGTTGAGGCTGACATTTGCGGTCACTAGAAACGGCGCAAGACAAAGGCGACATATGTTTCTGTTGCGGTGAAAGATAGAATGAAAAAGTTGTTCAACGAGGCTCACAAAGCCGTTCTTGCCTGCGAGGATACGGATGGACGGAAGCGATGTGAACTGTTCCGAGAGCTTCCAGATAGAAGGGTAGATATACGATTCGTTCCAACTCGGCCAATTTCTGACGCGACTTTGCCAGAACTACCCCCGATTACTATCAACTGATCACGCAACCTATCGTCATTTCTACGATCCGCAGACATATCACCGGTGGATATTACGAGACTATTACGCAGTTCAAGGAAGACTGGCAGCTGATGTTCGACAATGCGCGGACGTACAGCCAAGAAGGGTCGTGGGTCTACATCGATGCTGAGGAGATGGAGAAAGTGTGTTACGCTACGCCCGCGAGACTGACGGCTGGAACCGATATCCCGGGTGCTGCACCGCTCCCAAGTCAAACCGCGGCATCAACGTCTGGTTCGTACGACTCTGCGCTGACGCCAATGGACGACGAGGAACATCCACAACGTGGGAGGGCGCGGAGTACGGGACGCAAGCAGGTGTTGAACGACGACGATGAGTGAACGGGTAGTGTCGGTGTTTGTAACTTTACTAACGCTTTTGCTTTGGTAGTAGTTTTTTGTCTTTTATTCATAAAATATTATTACTACAGATGCCTCTCGAAGTCAGCCGCCAAACAGTGTCAGCCGCACCATTGAAGAGTATATATATTCGAGTGCGATAGGTGCTACGACACGAACTCCCCACTATGCCTCTTCCCTTGTCCCAGTTTCCACACCTGACGCCGATGGCGAAGCGTAAACCGCCCCACGGCGTATCGACCGTTCTTGTCCTCACGGTTTTCTTTTCGATCTGGTACACCGTCCCATGCATCATCGCGTGGAATACAAGCGACACGACCCCCTGGAAGCTGTTTACGGCTCTCGGATGTTCCGCCTTCGCAACGTTCGTTCTGTTCACTTCCTCGGCTCTCCTCCCACGGTACTGTCCTCCCGCGGACATTGATTTGTTCCCACGTTTCCGTTTGCCAGCTGCAGCGAGCGGTTCGTAGTCTGCCATCTTTGCCTTGCCCTTCCGAACCTTCGTCCCAAGATTGTGCGTCTCGCTAGCAGGCGTGCTTCTGCCAGGTGTTTCGCTCTCTTTCAATATCTTGCTCGTCGCCCGCTGCTCTTTCTTCCCTCTTGCAGATCCTCACCACATCTTCGACAGCCATCGTCCATTGTTCGTCACTCAATCCATCGTTGTAGTTCACCACGTTCCTCCGCAGTTGACCCTGACCCTCCAAGACCTCATCCATCTCCTTGGCTTCAAAGGGTTCGTCCGTCCGATAACATTCAGGGAGCTCCTCGTGTTGCATGAGCGGCGGGGGAGGCCTTCCACGATTCCCGGCAGCGTGCCAGGTATCAATTCCTTCGAGTGCGACATCCATTGCGCGGAAGATATGGGATTCTTCATCGTTACGAGCAAGCATCTCGTTCAACTCATCGTCGTTCATGTCGCTCGCCTCCTCATTTCTTCCTCTTGATCCGACTCAAGGGTGGATCGCTAGGGGACGTGTAGGGACGGTAAAGTACGACTATCGCCAGGATGCTCACCAAGAATTCCTCCTGTTCTTCCGCCGTCGAAGCGGCCGGCTCGAAAGACTTTGTCGTCGATGTCGAGCTTATACCGTGCACGAGCATACATTGCCTCCTCTACACTCATCTCGGTGATAAAACGAAGGATGCGCGCAGCCTTGGTCTGACCGATACGACGGGCACGATCTTGAGCTTGCAAGTCGGCATGAGGATTCCTAAGATATGCGATACATTAGTCGACATGCTCAGTCAAAATAATTGTTCGGAATTACCAGTCGGAATCGAGGCTACCAAGAAGCCAACTCGTGGGAACCGCCAGCACAAACAGACTACCCACATGATGACCGTATCGGCAGTTTGCAGGTTCAACCCCAACGCATCAGCGCGCGTGGACAAGATGAACACCTTGTACTCCGAGCCCTTTGCGTTGAACAATCACTGCGGATGCGACAAGATAAACCGTACGGAATAGATCCAGCTTAGACGGGCAATCAATCATAGTCTGAGTTTGATTGTTGTCCTTTCCATCAGCAATCATCTTGTACATTCTTCTTCAATCTTCTCAGCGGGAATGGACAAAGGACCTTGTGCAAGCGACGAATGATAAGCAGCGCCTCTTCTTCATTCACCTCGATCATGTCCCCGGTCCCAGAGTTGGAAAACGGCGTATTAAACCATTCATTGAACGATTTGACCGAGTTGAAAATCATGCGGAGAACGAAGTTGAGCAGACACCATATTCTGCAGAGGGGTATCAGTAAAAGTGAGACAGAAAAGGGAATGATAGTACTGGCTCAGCGTTTGCGCCAGTTTGCTTTGGGTACTCTCCATACGATGGCCCTCATCCAGGTGGAAGATTGGACACTAGCTCAGACGTTGTTAGGAAACTCGCCGACGACCATGCGTACCTATTTAATCTTGCAGAGGATCGGGCGGTCCTTCGTAATATACTCGTAGGTTGTCAACAAGACTTGAAACTGATTCATGCGCAGCTCTGTAAGTTCCGGCGCTGCATGGGATTGCCTTTGTAGGAGATTGTCTTAACGGATGGTACCCACTTGGCGAATTCGCCAGACCAGTTCGTCATGGTACTAAGCGGAACGATCACCGATGAGGAAGGTGAGGGAGATTGTCTGAATTGTAAAATGGATGTGAGGATACATATAGATCGTGGACTGAAATGCGTGCCATTTCGACCACCAAAATTCTGTTGAGTTTGTTGTTGTACAAGCTAACCATCGACTGCAAGCCCTTGAGCTGATAATCCTTGAGTGTACCGCCGATAAGAAGGGAAGGTTGTTTAGTGATCTTCTCGGATATGCGATGGGCGAAGGCGTAGTAATCCACCTTGCCTTTGTCCTCAGAGGGCTCTGCTTGTACCTGCGCACCGAACGTAGCCTCACTCGTTGGGCCGTCTTCTGTTTCAAACTCGAGCTCAAGACCACCATGTTCGTTCTATTGTGCCATGACGGCTTGCGCGAGAGAATCGAGATATGCATCGGTTTTTGTCGGATAAGGTGTGCGATACGAGTATCCTTGGCAGTATCGATGAGCTTCATGTATGCCTCTTCGTCATCAGCTTTGAGCGCCTCCAGACGCTCCTTGGAGATACGTTCGATACGCTTCCGCTCCTCCTTTTCGGTGTACACGTGGAAGTTGACAGCGGCCCTTCCAAGACGCACGACACGATCTTGTGCTTGTCGACCCGTCGAGATGACATCCCTTCCGTGAGTGCAAATGACCCCGAGCTGCTCGACATGCTTGTGCTTTGCGCGCCGCTCGCGGTCGACGCGTTGCCGATGCTCTGCTTAATTAGTCGTGCGTGCATCATGCAGGGTAGGCTTACGTACGCGCCGGAAATCAGCGCGATTGAGTGGCAGGAGAGTACCTTGGATGAACCGTTCAGCGACAAGAGCGCGCATGGAGCGTTGTTTCTCGAGAAGGCGCAGAGATTGAGCTCGATCATCGCGCGGAGTTCCATGGGCATTGGGAGCAGGATGGGTCGTGACATCGCCACTGAGTACGTCGGAGGGTCTGTTAGTCGCCAGCCCAAGGATGTCATCCACAAGACTATCGAAGCCGCCATCGCCCATCATGGCGTCCATATTTTCGAGTTCACGGACACGCTGTCCGATGCGCGCTTCAATGAAACGGTCCCTTTCGTTGACGATCTGGTGAACGTCGAGAGCAGACGGCATTATTGAAGGTGTGAGAAGGCGTCGCAGACGGGTCGCAAACATGGTTGGGTCGACACCAGCGGGACGGGTGAGGTGGTGAAAGGAAGGCGGAACGCGTTGTAAGGGTAAACGCCTGGGTTTGAGTCGTCTTCGAGGAAGGGGACCCTTTGGTGAGTCGGAGGGGGTGATGTTCGGAAGAGCGGCAGCAGGCGTCTCTTCATCCTGTGCGGGTTGCTCGGTAGTGGTACCCTGGGTGGAAGGGACTGGAACTGCGGGAGAGAAGGTGGGAGGAGCGACGCCCTTTTGCGTCTCTACGGCAGCATCGACGATGCTAGAGTTGACGTTGGCCGGGGTCATCACCTTGTCGAGGTCGGCAGCGACAGTGTTGTGTGGCTTGATGGACTGCTAGATGTTCTCTGGGACAGGAGCGCCGCCGGATATGAGCTTGAATGCCATGATTTGGGCACGGAGGGCATTCATGTGCTCCTGGGTAAAGGACACGGGGTCGAGGGTGGGTGAGGCAGGGGAGGGACTAGACCGGAGGTGGCATTCTGAGAGGGGGAGTCGGACTGGACATGGTCGTTCGGAAATGTCTGGGGAGGAGGGGCGCCGTCTGTACGAGATGAGTGAGGCGGGACCTGCGAGACGAGACAAGACACGCACTAAGCTGGTGGTAGTGTTGCTGCTGCTGTGGAGTCGCTGCTGCTGGCTCTGGAGTGCAGCGAGGTGAGTGAGGAAATTGCGGAGTTCCTGTGAAGACTCTGGTGTACGTCCGGCGTGTTTGAGGTCCCGCACGCGCTAGAGAAAGAGTTTGTAAAAGCTAGAGTGAGATGATAAGTTCGCGTATGGTGAGGATGAGCTGTAGGCTTGATCCTTTGGGGACTGATGTTGATGTATTATGTAAATCAAAAGCACATGTCACGTGACTTATCAATGTCGCGAGCAGACCCACTGACACCCACCACTAACCAAGCGCATATCCAGGACACCAATATTGAACACCTCGTTCTCTCAGGCAAGCTTTTTGGTACCCACTTGCAGTCATCCCCCCAGAATGTACCCCCTCACCCACCTTCTCCTTCACATCCACTGACAACATCAACACCAACATGGCATGTGACATGCAATGTTGCCCCATACAAGTCCATCGGCGTGGCCCCTGGTTGATTGGGCATCAAATGTGTCCTCTGTGACCAGCATGAGGCACAGTCACTCCAAGTTGCCAAGCATGAGTGCAAAGTGGAGGCACTCTGTCTGCACATGGAGCACAGCAACCTAGGTGGAATGTCATTTCTGGAAGAGGAGCAGAATGAAGAGTGGGGGAAGGCCATTGATGGGGTTGGGGTGAGGCAGGATATGTTGGGTCAGCTCAAGGGGGGGGCTGTTTGGCTGTTTGAGAGAGGTGGGTGGGGTTCATTGGTGCTGTCAAGGTGGATGAGCAGAGGGTCTGGATGGTCATTCATCTGTATGAACTGGTGAGCACCTTTCTCTCTCAAAGGGGGCATAGGATTCAATGCTGAGGCTGACTGCATGTTTGAACATGAGTTGTTGGACAGGTGTTTTGTGTTGGACAATATGCTGTTCAAGCTTGTGCACCTGTATTCTTAGACAAAATTTCTTAGGGTGCATGCTGCCACCCTCGGGTTCACTTCAAAAGGAACATTGACAAAATGGTATGCATGCACATCACAACCACAACAAGCCATGCCTGGTGGATACATTGATGACAAGGATAACTCCTATGTCAACAGCAACAAAGGGGAAGAAGAAAAGATGCCATACTATGACAAAGACAAGTACAAGGAGGATAACATGGACACAGACATGCTCCTGACAATGCTAGTGTACTGGGACAGTGAGCTCATACATAATTGGGTGCAGGTTGACTGGGAGGCTGGAAATGCCTGCATCAATGATCTCCTTTCAAGGTATGCTTGTCATGACCTGTGCACATGTGTCTGGTGATCTCATTGATTGTTCCTCAGGCAACACATCATTGCTGAAGTATCCATGTCTGGAAATGAAAACTGTGGTTTACCCTTGGATGATGAAGATCTAGTCTCTTGTGAGGATGAGCCAGGCTTATTGCCATGACCAATGCAGTCTCACTAAGACCTGTGAACTTAAATATTGACCTTGGGTATTTGTTCATTCACCACAACAGTTTACTATACATGCCAGATATCATAACACTGTCAGG